>JASDQU010106407.1:54358-66245 GCA_032191745.1 Picea mariana
TCAACAACCAATAAGGGTATCTAGTATAAATAACGGTTTCTTTTATTGGAAATATTTATTGGGATGGGGATTCAACAAGACAAATTTTGGAGGTATTTATTAATATCTATTGAAATTATGGGTATTCTTTAATATCTCATGAATGAAAATGGTATGTCATAGGTTCATTGGGTGAAGACTGTTGATTTTATTTAAGCTAGGTTAAGCATGTAGTTCATTTCAATTTTATCATGTCTTAACCATAAATAAGAATGTTGCAGCAACCAAGATCACAAAAAGAAACACCATGTACAAGAACAGACGATATATCCTGGGAAGACTTCTCAACAAGGGAGAAAAAACCAGTCAAATCCTTTGCTATATTCTTCAAGAGAAAGACCTTTCACCACCAAGAATGAATTAGCACACAAGAGGGTTCTTAAGCCCTAGAAGACTAGCGCCCAAGGGAGGTGTGCACCTTTTCCCAAGATAAGTACTTACTGAAATTTCCAAAACACACAAGAAGGATATGATTCTACAATGGAGAATCATCTCCTACTAATATTAGACATTGAGAAATTAACAAGGGACTCTATTGGCACAACAGGGCCAACCTTTCTAAGTCAAATATACTTATTATTATATTTATTATTATAATTAATATTCATAGTGTTAATTATCTTGTTTATATTAATCATATTAACATAGGGCTGACCTGTACCATTTACATAATAACTAGGGTTACAGGTAGGTTTGACTATTGAATAATATATAGAAAAGGATCTAATACACCCACTAGAGCTCATCCACTAGGGGCACATCCATAGGGATGCCAAATCTTTGATTCAATACATTACACAGATGAACCATATCTTCACACTTTCACTTGTGCTCATCCATAGGCACTCCCACTCTACAGATATTATTTCTCACTACCACCGATAGGAGAATCATCCAGAGTCTTCTTGTCAACTCTGTTTCTTAGAGGAGGCCATCACATCGTCTTCATTTCTATTCACATGATGATGTGCCAAAATATTTTGGGATTTCCCACATTCACCTTGTTCTCAACCACAAGCACATCCTAAATCAACAGATTGATTTTCCACTGGATAATCATCTGGAGTTCTTCTCTCTCACATCATGGAGGAGGTCATCTCTATATTCCTAGCTCTATCCTAGGCTGGAACCATGGAATCTTCTCATGGGCTTTCTCTCAAGTTTGTAAACTGAGAGAAAGGCTTCAAATAGCCGCTATGTTCCACATATATAGGTTTGTAAGTTGGAGGATGTCTCCCATAGTTGCATTCATCAACACTCCCTCTCAGCTAGGGAGACATTCTTCATCAAGACAAGTGTCATACAAATGTACTCTGAATTTTAATTTTGGATAAATTCATCCATACTCCCTCTTAATTCGGAAGGGGTTCTTCACCAAGTTTATTTGGTGTAAATTTCTGTAGTCTGGTTAGGTTTAGGAAGGTACTACAAGTCTACAATTTTCTTTTGCATCATATCTCTGATATAAGGATATTTCATCTCACTGTGTTTCGATCCATCGGGAAACACTGGGTTCTCAAGGATATTTACACACAACTCTTGGTCGTCATCAGAGGATCCATATCATGGTCAAGTAAATCTGTCAGAATCTTGTGAAGCCACATTGCTTCGCACACTCGATGCTTATATACTCTGCCTCTATGGTACTCAAGGCCACAGAGTTTTTTTTTCTATTGCATCAGGAAACTATGGAAAAATTCACTGTAGAACATCAACTAGATGTGTTCTTTTGGTCCACTATACTTTCTTCTCAATCTGAATCGGTATATCCTGCAAACTTCGTCTCACACTGGAGGCATATCTCAAGCCATATCCAATTGTGCCTTGTATATATCTCAATACATGTTTTGTTGTTGTCTAGTGAGTCTGTCTTGGTTGACTCATGAAATGACTAGGCACATTCACTGCATGGTATGAATCCATTCTGATGTTAACCAAATAAATTAGTGATCCAAACAACTATGGATCAATCTCATTTGAATCATCATCAATTTTCTTCTTTAAATACATCATGGTGGATTTTTCATTTTGTCATACTGAACTTATTTAATATTTTCATTGTATATTTTCCTTGACATATGAAAATCTTATCGGTCCTCTGTCATACTTCTTGTCCCAAGAAGTAGTGCATCATACTCAGCTTATTCATCTTAGTTTCAAAAGCCAAGGATTACTAGTATCGAACAACAATGTTTTCTGAAGAAGTTATCAGGATTAGGTTCTTGTCATCACACTGTATAGGTTTGGATCAACAATACGCTTGTTGAAACTCATCAAGAATCTATATATATGCTATAGTTTCCAACTCATGGATGGTAGTATGAATGGAATTGTATCAGATTCACTGGATCAAGTGTATCATCATAGACAACTACCTCTATTTATGAGAAACCTTTGGCTATAGATCTCATTTTGTATTTCTCTACCCTTCCATCAGCTGCATGCTTGATCTTATAGATCTACTTGGAAGTTTCCACATACTTCCCTATATTATGCATCATCCTTTAAGATATACTGGTATTCTTCTTTTATGACATCTTGCCATACCAGTTCTCTTGTTGCTTCTCTAAGACAAGGAGTCTCAACATTAATGAAGTGGCTCATGACTGAAGGATAGCTCAAAAATCTTTTTTTCTTTCTCGGAATGTGCCTTGAGAGGCTTGTATGTTTCTCTACCTCTTGCAAAGTGAGTTTAGGTAGGCATTTTATGCCTTACTGCAATATCTCAGAACATATCAACTGGATATCCTGGATAACCTGGAGTAATGTCTATCCCCCTCTCAATTGCAAAAGGGGGAGAAGTTATTGTCTCACTGTCAATCTCCATCTGAGATTCTATGGTTCTTTGAAAAAAACTATCTCTTCTTCAAGGACATCATCTCTTCTTGTCTCAATCTGTATCTTACTAGAGATGTCTTTGAAGATTCATTGTATCCTTTCTTCCTAAAGGGTCTAGCTTGGACTTCTTCTCTTTGGGTACATGAAGGTATATGGTCGTGTACATAGTCTTCTTCATATATCATCTAATAAGTTTCCTTCTGCAAGCTTCACTATGGCTTCCTCAAGGTTATCACATGTGACATGAACAAGGTCAACCAAAAAAACAAGAAGAATAATACTCTTTTGATAATAGTATATAAAAGAAAAACATGAATAATCCTCACAGTAGCTCCTTTAGAGCTATCACATGTGACCTATCTGAAACAAAGATCAAAATTAAGAAATACAATACGAAATAAGGTGAACACTCTTCTAGTGTTGTGATCAAACATTCCTCCATGGTAACCTAGGATCAACACAATAAGTTTCTCCTAGAGGAGATGTTAGTTGTATCTGTTACATTAAGAATTTATCTCAATATCCTCACATGATACCAAGTATAATACTTTACAAAGACAACTACCTCAACTATAGTGTTTACCTGTAAATGGGTAGTGATCAACATTGTCATGTGTAATTTTGAATCTTATCAGCTTAATTAATCAAACCTGGAACCTGGAGTCTTTTCCTCAAGAATGAGTGTGTGTTGTTTTTCTTCCAAGTCTCCTTCACTCAACATGACAAGTGATTTCTTCAACCTGTCTTTTGTACTAGGACAATATGATATCTTGAAAGAAGGTTGGGTTAGAGAATAAACTCTATGATATCAACTTTAATCCATCTATACCTTGACTTTAATTTTGACCAAAGGTTAGTATGATGGTCATAGCTTCAACATGCAACCTAGATCAAAATAATGTTATAAAAATAGATGTATATCAGAATAATCAAACCTGGGTTGCATTATTCCTCTGAATGTGTTGGATCTTGAGATCCTTCTAGATCTATGGCAAGAGATCCCCTCTCTTGCAAATACCCTTTAAATATTAACAGTTTAAACATATGTGATTACATATCTAACATCCCCGACCATCAACCCACTTTTTGGGCAACACTACTATGCAGAACATTATCATACTTATATATATAACATGCATATTAAATCTAATTAATAGATTGTTCTAAACAATACAAGGTAAGCATAAGATTACTGCTAATATACATCATCAAGGACATTAACAATAATTCATATCCGCAACAGAATACATGATAACATATAAGAATCACAGGCATGCAAAACATAATATTAAGCGCACACTGATACTTATCTTTAAAACCGTAGTAATTCCACCAATTGTGTGTAGACCTTCCATGAACCTCCCACCCTTAGACCATGTTGCTCATTACTCTCAGCAATAGGTCATCCATGATCTGGGACTAAGCTCCACCGGGCAGGGAATCCTAGGCTAGGAAAGGTCAATGAAATACAAACAGTTACAGAGGAAGGATTCTTTCCCAGGAGTAACTTACGCCCACTGCTCACAAACCCTAATTCCCGACATGCCTATCCCACCCTAGGAGTATACACCTTCACTATCACCTAGACAGTCCTTCGGCTACTAAACCTCCCTTTCCTTGGACTTCAACAACAGACTGGACTCGAAGTCTCCAAGCTATGTGGAAGCTACAAGACCCCCTTCCAGAAGTTCTCACTTCATCTGCACGGTCTCTCACCTGAAGAGAGTCGCTCATAGGCTTGGCAACCTACCTCTTCAACCACAACCACCTCCCTCACCTAGAGAGAGTGTTACATATAGGCCAGAAAACCTGTTTCCTTCAACTTGATTTACAATAGAGTTGGGCAATCATGAGGCTCCACACGAACATACACTAGCCAGAAATCCACACACAGTCAAGCACTACGCGGACACAACATTCATCTAGGAACTCAGACACGGGCTTCCCAAAACTAGTGACCGACAGATGCTATAGTATAACAAAGCTCAGCAATTACGGGACTTTCGTTTTTCCAACCGGAAATACATGATAGACTCGATGATTTCGACAGAGGGTGTATCGGATCCTCCAGAATACAAAACCAACTTCGGGCTTCTGAGCTACATGAGGTTATGCAAGAAGAGGTCAGACGGGATTCCCGGTTTCAGAGAGTCGACGGTAGAATCAAGAAGGAGCCACCCTGAAAATCAATTGACGCTTCATATTTTGATCGCATGTGCCCAGGTCGACACTTGTCTTCCTTGAGCTGCATGCATTCCCTTTTTCCCACGTTGGGGCTGCATGCACTTCCCCTCCCAGGATTTAGGGTAAACAAAACATACCTTTCACACCACTTTGAAATAATAATAAATTATTATCTCTAGGACTTAAGCCCTCAAGCTTATCCCCCACTTCCAACCTTTCATCCCCCTCTCCCTTACCCAGAATTTGTGGAAGGTTATTCCCCCATCACTCATTCATCGTGGTTTGTGCACACACACAGATGTTTTTATATTCATAATGTGCATCATTACTTGTACAAAAATCAGGCTCTTGGGTTTCAACACTTAGGCTCTCTTTGGCCTAATAAACACATAATCCCACCATATTATATAAACTTGGCTCACCATCCTATGAAACATAATTACAATTCATAATGAAATTGGGGCACATCCTTGGGGTATTACAATCCCCTCCCCTTATTTTTGCACTATCCTTAGTGAAACTTTCACACAACATCATCTAGATTTCCAAAATTATAAAAACGATGTGGGTATTCTTCCCTCATAGCATCTTCATGCTCCCATGTCGCGTCCTCAGAACCCTACCAAGTCCACTGGACCTTTACAAGCCCTATGTCTCGATTCCAGATGTATCTTCTTTTCTGATCCAAGATGCGCACATGATGTACTTGTAGGACACCTTCTTGTTCAGCCTGGATCACATTCCAATCAATCATATGATTAGGATTATGTATATATTTCTTAAGTAACGAAACATGAAATACATTATGTACAATCATGGATGTAGGTAATGCAAGCATATACGCAACTGACCCAATCCTTTATAGGATTTCAAATGTACCACAAAATCTAGCTACTAACTTGGAACAATTTCCCAGCCTTAGGGAACTTCTATTGGCTTTTACTTTCAGAAAAACGTGATCTCCCACTTTAAACTCTTTGTGGGTTATGCTTTTATTGGCATAAATTTTCTACCTGTCTTGGGAAGATTTCAAATACTATGTAATTTTTAGCATTTGTTCTTCCATTTCCTTGAGAAACTCTAGCCCAACTACTACTCTGTCGTCTGGATTATTCTAGCTTACTAGAGTATTGCACTTTATTCGATAAATTGCTTCAAATGGGTTCATCTTCAATGATGCTTGATACCCATTGTTGTAGGCGAATTCTATCAAGTGTAGGTAGTCTTCCCATTTCGATGGTTTTTCCATCAAATACATCCTCAGTATGTATTCTATCACTCGATTCACCCGCTCTATCTTCCCATTCGACTCAAGATGATAGGTTGGACTGAAATTCAAATTTGTTCTGAATCCCTTGAATAACCCTTTCCATAAATTTGAGGTAAATTTAGGGTCTCTGTCAGACACAATTATCTTGGGAATTCTGTGCAATCGTGCCACCTCCTTCATAAAAAATATCAGCAACCCTTGTTGCCTTGTGAGTATCCTATAACGGAATGAAATGGGGAGCTTTCATAAGCTTGTCCACCACCACCATAATTGAATCATGCTGCTTGTCAGTTCTAGGCAATCCTATAATGAAGTCCATTGTCACCACTTCCCACTTCCACTTAGGAATGGGTAAAGGTTGCAGCAACCCTGTTGTGTGTCTATGCTCATCTTTAACCTTCTGGCACTCCATACATCAAGCGATGTATTCTACAATCTCTTTCTTCATACCTAGGCAAAAGTAATGGCTCTTGACTGATGCCACAGTCTTCTGATATCCAGGGTGCCCAGCACAATGCACGTTATGCATTTATCTCAAAATCACAAGTTTCAAACCTTGGACATTAGGTACATAAACTCTTTTCTTGTACAAAAGTATTGCATCAGTCTCTAACTTATAATTTTCCATTTTCTATGGCATTTCACCTTGTTGTAGCTTTGCTACAAACTCCATGTACCGTAAGTTGACACTTGTAGCTTCCAAAACTCTTCTCTTTATATCAATATGATACATGCTAATGGATATAACATGTAATTTGTGTACTCTCCTGCTGAGTGCATCAGCCACTTTATTATATTTCCCTTTGATATGCTTGATATCAAAATTGTAGTCATAGATAAATTCCAACCACCTACTCTGCCTAGCGTTCAAGGTTGGTTGATCAAAAAAATACTTTAGACCATTATGGACTATTCTCATTTCAAACCTCCTTCCCATGAGGTAATGTCTCCATTTCCTCAGAGCGTGAATGATTTCCACTAAATCCAAATCATGAGTTGTGTAGTTCCTTTCATGCTCTTTCAACTTTCTGGATTCATAAAAAATTACGAATCAATTCTAACTGAGGACTCCTCCTAGTCCTTCTTTGCATGCATCGATGCATACCATGAAATATTCATTTGGATCTGTGATCCTCAGAATTGGAGCACTGGTTAATAGTTTCTTCAATCGTTGAAATATTTTCTCACAATCTTTTGTCCACTAAAACGTCTTCTCCTTCCTTTCAAGGAAGTGATACGGTGAGCTAACCTCAAGAACCCTGCGATGAACCTTTTGTAATAACCAGCTAGACCCATAAAGGATCTGACTTCTATCACATTATTTGGCGCTAACCATTCTCTGATGGCCTCAATATTTTCAGGATCTACTGCTATCCCATCTTTTGAAATAATATGCCCCAAGTAATGGATCTGTTCCTGATAAAACAAGCACTTGCTCATCTTGGCATACAGTTGATGTTCTCTTAGCACCTCCAACACCATCCTAAGATGTTTTTTATGCTCTTCCTTCAACTTTGAATACACAAGAATTTCATCCAGGAAGACTATGACGAACTTGTCTAGATAGACTCTGAACACACCATTCATTAAGCACATAAAAATATCAGGTGCATTTGACAGCTCAAACAATACCACTACGAACTCGTAATGACCATGCCTTGTTCTAAAAGCGGTATTTCTAATGTATTTATTATTAATCCTTACTTGGTGGTATCCCGACTGAGTTCTATCTTTGAAAAGATATTCACATCCTTCAACTGATCAAAGAGGTCATCAATCCTAGGCAGAGGATACTTGTTCTTTACAATTAAATTGTTCAGTTGTCTAAAATCAATACACAATCTCAGTGTTTCATCATTCTTCTTCATGACCAGAACTGGGGCATCCCAAGGTGACACACTTGGGCGTATGTACCGCTTCTTCATAATCTCTTCAAGCTGCAATTGCAGTTCTTTCAGCTCTGGTGTACTCATTCTGTAAGGAGCTTTTGACACTGGAGCTTCTCCAGGCATCAAGTTTACAAAAAAGTCAATATCTCTTTTGGAGCTAATCTTGGTACCTCTTGGAATACATCCTCAAATTCCTTTAGTACCACATGATATACAATAAACGACACCTTATCCTTGGGTGTTTCTTCCACATGGGCTGCAAATAATTGATATTCTTTTCTGTAGCACTTCTTCAACTACATTGCTGAGATTTCTCTAATAGCAACATCTCTGGGAATTCCTTGGACCATTATTCAATTCCCCTCATCATCTAGGCAACTAAATGCCTTGTTACAACAACCCATGATGGCATGGTGTTGGTCCAACTAGTCCATCCCAATTAAATAGTCATAAGAGCCTAAAGGAAGAATGTTCAATTAAACCTTCATGCTCAGTCCATTCATGCCCATAGGACAAGACTTAACCAACTCAATGACTTTCCTCTTGGTTCCTATAGCCAACTACACTAACCAAGACTTTTCATGTTTTCTTCTTGATAAATGCAAACTTTCCACCACTCTAGGATCTATATAACTATGGCTAGCCCCTGAATCAATTAAAATAGTAAAGGCATGGTTGTTAATCATACCTTCCACTTCAATCATGTGCGACTGAAATTCATCTTTCTTGTTGTCCAGGGCTGTGTAAATCCTAGGCATTCTACTACCCATGTCCTCCACTGTTTGAACTTGCTGAACATTGTGGAAAAATCTCACTTTATCATTTATGTGGGGGAAATATCCGTGCCTGTGGTTTTCTTTACAACCCCAACACTCCATATGTGTTTGTCTTTTCATTTGTCCACCCATTTCCACCTTTCTAGGTGCTCTAAAATATGGTTTTCCCTGAGGACTATTTCTGAAAAAGGGTGTCTTAGTTCTCTTCTTCCTCTCATACCAAATTGTAACATCCTTGGCCATCAACCCACTTGTTGAGCAATGCTACTATGAGGAACATTCTCATAATTATATATATAACATGCATATTAAATATAATTAACAGATTGTTCTAAATAATACAGAGTAAGCACATGATTACTGCTAATATACATCATCAAGGAAATTAACAATAATTCATATGCGTAACATAATACATGATAACATATAAGCATCATAGTCATGCAAAACATAATATTAAGCACAAACATATACTTATATTTGAAACTATAGTAATTCCACCAACTGTGTGTAGACCTTCCACGGACCTCCTGGCCTTAGACTGCACTGCTCATCACTCTCAGCAGTACGTCACCCCTGAGCTGGGACTAAGATCTACCGGGTAGGGAATCCTAGACTATGTAAGGTCAACGAAAGACACACAATTATAGAGGAAGGATTCTTTCCCAGGAGTCACTTACGCCCACTACTCACAGAACCTCATTCCCCACATGCCTGTCCCACCCTAGGAGTATACACCTTCACTGTACCTGGACAGTCATTCGGCTGCTAAACCTCCCCTGCCTTGGGCCTCAGCAGTAGACCAAACTGAAAGTCTCTAAGCTTTGTGGCAGCTACAAGAACCCCTTCCAAGAGTTTTCACTTCCTCCGTGCACTCTCTCACCTGAAGAGAGTCACTCACAGGATTGACAACCTGCCTCTTTAGCCACAACCACCTCCATCACTTGGAGAGAGTGTTACACACAGGCTAGACAACTTGTTTCCTTCAAATTTATTTCCAACACAGTCGGGAAATCACAAGGCTCCACATGAACATACACTAGCCAACAAGGCACATGCAGTCAAGCACTACGCAGACACAACAATCAACTAGGAACTCAGACATGGGATTCCCAAAACTAGTGACAGACAAATGCTACAGCATAACAAAGCTCAACAATTACGGGACATTCAGTTTTCCAACCAGCAATATAGGACAGACTCGATGATTTTGACAGAGGTTGTATCAGTTCCTCCATAAGACAACACTGGATTCAGGTTTCCAAGCTACATGAGGGTAGGAAGGTAGAGGTCAGACGAGATTCCCAGTTTCAGAAATTCGACGGTAGAATCGAGAAGGAACCACCCCCAAAATCAACTGATGCTTCATCTTTTGACCACATGCACCCAGGTCAACACTTGTCTTCCTCGAGCTGCATGTGTTCCCTTTTTCCCACGTTGGGGCTGCATGCATTTCCCCTCCCAGGATTAAGGGTAAACAAAACATACCTTTCACACCACTTTGAAATAATAATAAATTATCATCTCTAGGACTTAATCCCTCAATATTATCCCCCACTTCCAACCTTTTAGCCCCCTCTTCCTTACCCAAACTTTGTGGAAGCTTAGTTTCCCATCACTCGTTCATCATGGTCAGTCCACACAAAGAGATATTTTTATATTAATAATGTGCATCATTACATGTACAAAAATAAGGCTGTCGGCCTTCAACACTTAGGCTCTCTTTGGCCTAATAAACACATAATCCCACTAGCTTATACAAACTTCGCTCACCATCCTATAAAACATAATTACAATTCATAATGAAATTGGGGCACATCCTCGGGGTATTACAACATACCTCTGACAACATTTGTAGGTAGTGGTACCATCTGGAAGAAACGATAATAATTTCCAACTCTTAAGAACTTCAAGGGTGACCGCAACTGGTACTACAACTGATACTTCAATTGATACTGAAGCTGCAACTCTAACTGCAACTTAGGTTTTTATGAGAAAACCCTAAATTTTCGAACTTAAAATTTTTAAATTCTGATCTAGGGGCTAGATGCCCTAAGTTGAGGCGAGTATGCTGATACAATCAAATTTCTGAAAATCCAAATTTTTCCCCCTCAAGCTTGACCAGCGTATTTCTGGACTGGTGCTTCTGTTTTTCTGGTATGTCTAGTTTTCTAGTACTTCTGGTACTTCTGGTTTTATGGTACTTCTGGTACTTCTGGTTTTCTGGTACTTTTGGTACTGATTAAAACTAGGGTTTCACTTTCAGGGAGTTCTATCCACTAAAGATGTGCACTGAAGGTGCCATTTAGTTCATTGGGCTAGGGTGTACTTTTCTAGATGGTTTTTGGGATGAAATTCCTCTTCAATAAAAATCCCTAATTTTCTTGTATGACAATAGTGACGTTTTTCCTTTTTTTCTTGTGAAAGATGCTTGTGCAATGGGTTCTTCAAGACCTATGCTCTGATACCATGTTGATTTTATTTAAGCTAGGTTAAGAATGTATTTCATTTCAATCTCATCATGTCTTAACCATAAAAAAGAATGTTTCAACAACCTAGATCACAAGAAGAAACACCATGCACAAGAACACAAGATATATCTTGGGAAACCCTTCTCAACAAGGGAGAAAAACCCAACCAAATCCTTTTCTATATTCACCAAGAGAAATACCTTTCACCACCAAGAATGAATTAGCACACAAGAGGGTGCTTAAGCCATAGAATACTAGTGCCTAAGAGAGGTGTGCACCTTTGAAAAAGAGAAGTACTTGCTGAAATTTCAAAAACACACAAGAAGGATATGATTCTACAATGGAGAATCATCTCCTACTTATATTATACTTTGACCTATTAACAAGGGCGTATATTGGCACAACAGGGCAGACCTCTCT
>JASDQU010106407.1:66792-79464 GCA_032191745.1 Picea mariana
ATACCTATCAATCAAGAAGATAATTAGGCCCAGGAACCAATAAGGGTATCTAGTATAAATAACGGTTTCTTTTATTCGAAAGATTTATTGGGATGGGGATTCAACAAGACAATTTTTGGAGGTATTTATTAATATCTATTGAAATTATGGGTATTCTTTAATATCTCATGAATGAAAATGGTATGTCATAGGTTCATTGGGTGAAGACTGTTGATTTTCTTTAGGCCATGTTAAGCATGTAGTTCATTTCAATTTTATCATGTCTTAACCATAAACAAGAATGTTGCAGCAACCAAGATCACAAAAAGAAACACCATGTACAAGAACACACGATATATCCTGGGAAGCCTTCTCAACAAGGGAGAAAAACCCAGTCAAATCCTTTGCTATATTATTCAAGAGAAAGACCTTTCACCACCAAGAATGACTTAGCACAGAAGAGGGTTATTAAGCCCTAGAAGACTAGATCCCAAGGGAGGTGTGCACCTTGCCCAAGATAAGTACTTACTGAAATTTCCAAAACATGCAAGAAGGATATGATTCTACAATGGAGAATCGTCTCCTACTTATATTAGACATTGAGAAATTAACAAGGGAGTCTATTGGCACAACAAGGTCGACCTCTCTATGTCAAATATACTTATTATTATATTTATTATTATAATTAATATTCACAGTATTAATTATCTTGTTTATATTAATCATATTAACACAGGGCTGACCTGTACCATTTACATAATAACTAGGGTTACAGGTATGTTTGAATATTGAATAATATATAGAAAAGGATCTAATACACCCACTAGAGCTCATCCACTAGGGGAACATCCATAGGGATGCCAAAGCTCCGATTCAATGCATTACACAGATGAACCAGATCTTCACACTTTCACTTGTGCTCATCCATAGGCACACCCACTCTATAGATATTATTTCCCACTACCATCGATGGGAGAATCATCTAGAGTCTTCTCATCAACTTTGTTTCTTAGAGGAGGCCATCACATCATCTTCATTTGTATTCACATGATGATGTGTTGAACTCTTTTTGGATTTCCCACATTCACCTTGTTCTCAGCGACAAGCACATCCTAACTCAACAGATTGATTTTCCACTGGATAATCATCTGGAGTTCTTCTCTCTCACATCATGGAGGAGGTCATATCTACGTTCCTAGCTCTATCCCAGGATGGAACCACAGACCCTTCTCATGGGCTTTCTCTCAGGTTTGTAAGCTGAGAGAAAGGCTTCACATAGCCGATATGTTCCACATATCACAGGTTTGTAAGATGGAGGATGTCTCCCATAGTTGCATTCATCAACACTCCCTCTCAGCTAGGGAGACATTCTTCATCAAGACAAGTGTCATACAAATGTACTCTGAATTTTGATTTTGGATAAAGTCATCCATACTCCCTCTTAATTCGGAAGGGGTTCTTCACCAAGTTTATTTGGTGTAAATTTTTGTAGTTTGCTTAGGTTTAGGAAGGTACTACAAGTCTACAATTTTATTTTGCATCATATCTCTGATATAAGGATATTTCATCTCACTGTGTTTCGATCCATCGGGAAACACTGGGTTCTCAAGGATCTTTACACACAACTCTTGGTCATCATCATAGGATCCATATCATGGTCAAGTATATATGTCAGAAGCTTGTGAAGCCATATTGCTTCGCACACTCGATGCTTATATACTCTGCCTCTATGGCACTCAAGGCCACAGAGTTTTGTTTTCTGCTGCATCAAGAAACTATGGAAAAATTCACTGTAGAACATCATCTAGATGTGTTCTTTCAGTCCACTATACTTTCTGCTCAATCTGAATCAGTATATCCTGCAAACTTCGTTTCACACTGGAGGCATACCTCAAGCCATATCCAATTGTGCCTTGTATATATCTCAATACATGTTGTGTTGTTGTCTAGTGAGTCTATCTTAGTTGACTCATGAAATGACTAGGCACATTCACTGCATGGTATGAATCCATTCTAGTGTTAAACAGATAAATTAGTGATCCAAACAACTATGGATCAATCTTGTCTGAATCATCATCAATTTTCTTCTTTAAATCCATCATGGTGGATTTTTCATTTTGTCATACTGAACTTATTTAATATTTTCATTGTATATTTTCCTTGACTTAGGTAAATATTATCGGTCCTCTGTCATACTTCTTGTCCCAAGAAGTAGTGCATCATACTCATCTTATTCATCTCAATTTCAGAAGCCAAGGATTACTTGTATCCAACAACAATGCTTTCTGAAGAAGTTATCAGGATCAGGTTCTTGTCATCACACTGTATAGGTTTGGATCAACAATACGCTTGCTGAAACTCATCAAGAATCTATCTATATGCTATAGTTTCCAACTCATGGATGGTAGTACGGATGGAAGTGTATCAGATTCACTGGGTCAAGTGTATCATCATATAAAACTACCTCTATTTATGAGAAACCTTTGGCCATAGATCTCATTTTTTATTTCTCTACCCTTCCATCAGCTGCATGCTTGATTTTATAGATCTACTTGGAAGTTGCCACATACTTCCCTATATTATGCATCATTCTTTAAGATATACCGGTATTCTTCTTTTATGGCATCTTGCCATACCGGTTCTCTTGTTTCTTCTCTAAGACAAGGAGTCTCAACATTAATGAAGTGGGTCATGACTAAAGGATAGCTCGAAAATAATTTTTTTCTTTCTCGAAATGTGCCTTGAGAGGCTTGTATGTTTCTCTGCCTCTTGCAAAGTGAGTCTAGGTAGGCATTTTATGCCTTACTGAAATATCTCAGAACATATCAACTGGATATCCTGGATAACCTGGAGTAATGTCTATCTCCCTTTGAATTACAGAAGGGGGAGAAGCTATTGTCTCACTGTCAATCTCCATCTGAGATTCTATGGTTCTTTGAAAAAAACTATCTCTTCTTCAAGGACATCATCTCTTCTTGTCTCAATCTGTCTCTTACTAGAGATGTCTTTCAAGATTCATTGTATCCTTTCTTCCTAAAGGGTCTAGCTTGGACTTCTTCTCTTTGGGTACATGAATGTATATGGTCATGTACATAGTCTTCTTCATATATCATCTAATAAGTTTCCTTTTGCAAGCTTCACTAGGGCTTCCTCAAGGTTATCACATGTGACCTGAACAAGGTCAACCAAAAAAACAAGAAGAATAATACTCTTGATAATAGTATATAAAAAAAAAACATGAATAATCATCACAGTATCTCCTTTAGAGCTATCACATGTGACCTATCTGAAACAAAGATCAAAATTAAGAAATGCAATACGAAATGATGTGAACACTCTTCTAGTGTTGTGATCAAACATTCCTCCATGGTAACCTAGGATCAACACAATAAGTTTCTCCTAGAGGAGATGTTAGTTGTATCTGTTACATTAAGCATTTATCTCAATATCCTCACATGATACCAAGTATAATACTTTACAAAGACAACTACCTCAACTATAGTGTTTATTTGTAAATGGGTAGTGATCAACATTGTCATGTGTAATTTTGAATTGTATCAGATTAATTAATCAAACCTGGAACCTAGAGTCATTTCCTCAAGAATGAGTGTGTGTTGTTTTTATTCCAAGTCTCCTTCACTCAACATGACAAGTGATTTCTTCAAACTTTCTTTTGTACTAGGACAATATGATATCTTGAAAGAAGGTTGGGTTAGAGAATAAACTCTATGATATCAACTTTAATCCATCTAATACCTTGACTTTAAGTTTGACCAAAGGTTAGTATGATGGTCATAGCTTCAACATGCAACCTAGATCAAAATAATGTCCTAAAAATAGATGTATATCAGAATAATCAAACCTGGGTTGCATTATTCCTCTTAATGTGTTGGATCTTGAGATCCTTCTAGATCTATGGCAAGAGATCCCCTCTCTTGCAAATACCCTTTAAATATTAATAGTTTAAACATATGTGATTGCATATGTAACATTCTCGACCATCAACCCACTTTCTGGGCAACACTACTATGCAGAACATTATCATACTTATATATATAACATGCATATTAAATCTAATTAACAGATTGTTCTAAACAATACAAAGTAAGCATAAGATTACTGCTAATATACATCATCAAGGACATTAACAATAATTCATATCCGTAATAGAATGCATGATAACATATAAGCATCATAGGCATGAAAAACATAATATTAATCACACACTGATACTTATCTTTAAAACTATAGTAATTCCACCAATTGTGTGCAGACCTTCCATGAACCTCCCACCCTTAGACCACGTTGCTCATTACTCTCAGCAATAGGTCACCCCCGAGCTGGGACTAAGCTCCATTGGGCAGGGAATCCTAGGCTAGGCAAGGTCAACAAAATACAGACAGTTACAGAGGAAGGATTCTCTCCCAAGAGTAACTTACACCCACTGCTCACAAACCCTAATTCCCCACATGCCTATCCCACCCCAGGAGTATACACCTTCACTATCACCTAGACAGTCCTTCAGACGCTAAACCTCCCTTTCCTTGGACATCAACAATAGATCGGACCTAAAGTCTTCGAGCTATGTGGAAGCTACAGGACCCACTTCCAGGAGTTCTCACTTCATTTGCACGCTCTCTCACCTGAAGAGAGTCGCTCACAGGCTTGGCAACCTACCTCTTCAGCCGGAACCACCTCCCTCACCTGGAGAGAGTGTTACATACAGGCCAGACAACCTGTTTCCTTCAGCTCGATTTACGATAGAGTTGGGTAATCACGAGGCTCCATGTGAACATACACTAGCCAGGAGGCCATACACAGTGAAGCACTGCACGGTCACAATGTTCATCTGGGAACTTAGACACAGGCTTCCCATAAATGGTGACAGACAGACGCTATAGTATAACAAAGCTCAGCAATTACGGGACATTCATTTTTCCAACCGAAAATATAGGTTAGACTCGATGATTTTGATAGAGAGTGTATTGGCTCCTCCAGAATACAACACCGACTTTGGGCTTATAAGCTACATGAGGGTATGCAAGAAGAGGTTAGACGGGATTCCCAGTTTTAGAGAGTCGATGGTAGAATAAAGAAGGAACAACCCCCAAACTCAACTGATGCTTCATATTTTGATCACATGTGCCCAGGTCGACACTTGTCTTCCTGGAACTGCATGCATTCCCTTTTTCCCACGTTGGGGCTGCATGCATTACCCCTCTTGGGATTTAGGGTAAACAAAACATACCTTTCACACCACTTTGAAATAATAATAAATTATTATCTCCAGGACTTAAGCCCTCAAGCTTAGCATCCACTTCCAACCTTTTATCCCCCTCTCCCTTACCCATACTTTGTGGAAGTTTATTCCCCCATCACTCATTCATCATGGTCGCTCCACACACACAGATGTTTTTATATTAATAATGTGAATCATTACTTGTACAAAAATCAAGATCTTGGGTTTCAACACTTAGGCTCTCTTTGGCCTAATAAACACATAATCCCACCAGCTTATATAAACTTGGCTCACCATCCTATAAAACATAATTACAATTCATAATGGCATTGGGGCACATCCTTGGGGTATTACAATTCCCTCCCCTTATTTTTGCACTATCCTTAGTGAAACTTTTACACAACATCATCCAGATTTCCAAAATTATAAAAACGATGTGGGTATTCTGCCCTCATAGCATCTTCATGCTCCCATGTCGCATCCTCAGGACCATACCAAGTTCACTAGACCTTTACAAGCCCTATGGCTCAATTCCAGAGCTGTTTTCTTTTCCGATCCAATATGCACACATGATGTACTTGCAGGACACATTCTTGTTCAGCCTAGATCACATTCCAATCAATCACATGATTAGGATCAGGTATATATTTCTTAAGTAACGAAACATGAAATATATTATGTACAATCATGGATGTAGGTAATGCAATCATATATTCAATTGGCCCAATCGTTTCTAGGATTTCAAATGGCCCACAAAATCTAGTTACTAACTTGGAATAGTTTCCCAGCCTCAAAGAACTTCTATTGGATTTTACTTTCAGAAAAACATGATCTCCCACTTTAAACTCTTTGTGGGTTATGTTTTTATCAGCATAAATTTTCTTCCTATGTTGGGCAACCTTCAAATCCTGTGTAATTTTTAGCATTTGTTCTTCCATTTCCTTAAGAAACTCTAGCCCAACTACTGTTCTATCATCTGGATTATCCTAGCTTAATAGAGTATTACACTTTCTTCGATAAAGTGCTTCAAATGGGCTCATCTTCAATGATGCTTGATACCCATTGTTGTAGGCGAATTATACCAAGTGTAGGTAGTCTTCCCATTTTGATGGTTTCTCCATCAAATACATACTCAGTATGTCTTCTATCACTCGATTCACCTGTTCTGTCTTCCCATCCGACTCAAGATGATAGGCTGTACTGAAATTCAGATTCGTTCTGAATCCCTTGAATAACCCTTTCAATAAATTTGAGGTAAATTTTAGGTCTCTGTCAGACACAATTGTCTTGGGAATTTTGTGCAATCGTGCCACCTCCTTCATAAAAAATATCAGCAACCCTCGTTGCCTTGTGAGTATCCTGTAACAGAATGAAATGGGGAGCTTTCATAAGCTTGTCCACCACCACCATAATTGAATCATGTTTCTTGTCGGTTCTAGGAAATCCTGTAATGAAGTCCATTGTCACCACTTCCCACTTCCACTCAAGAATGCGTAAAGGTTGCAACAACCCTATTGGGTGTCTATGCTCATCTTTAACCTTTTGTCACTCCATACATCAAGTGATGTATTCTGCAATCTCTTTCTTCATACCTGGGAAAATTTAATGGCTCTTGACTGATGCCATAGTCTTTTGATATCCATGGTGCCCAACATAAGGCACGTTATGCATTTATCTCAAAATCACAACTTTCAAACCTTGGACATTAGGTACATAAACTCTTTTCTTGTACAAAAGTATTGCATCAGTCTCTAACTTATAATTTTCCATTTTCTATGGAATTTCACCTTGTTGTAGCTTTGCTACCAACTCCATGTACTGCAAGTCGGCGCTTGCAGCTTCCAAAACTCTTTTCTTTATATCAATATGATACATGCTAATGGCTATAACATGTAATTCATGTACTCTCCTGTTGAGTGCATCAACCACTTTATTCTATTTCCCTTCGATATGCTTGATATCAAAACTGTAGTCATAGATAAATTCCGACCACCTACTCTGCCTAGCGTTCAAGGTTGGTTGATCAAAAAAATACTTTCGACCATTACGGTCTGTTCTCATTTCAAACCTCCTTCTCATGAGGTAATGTCTCCATTTCCTCAGAGCATGAGTGATTGCCACTAAATCCAAATCATGAGTTGCATATTTCCTTTCATGCTCTTTCAACTTTATGGATTCATAAAAAATTACGAATCAATTCTAACTGAGGACTCCTCCTAGTCCTTCTTTGCATGCATCAGTTCATACCATGAAATATTCATTTGGATCTTTGATCCTCAGAATTGGAGCACTAGTTAACAGTTTCTTCAATCATTGAAATCTTTTCTCACAATCTTTTGTCCACTAAAACGTCTTCTCCTTCCTTTGCAAGGAAGTGATAGGGTGAGCTAACCTCAAGAACCCTGTGATGAACCTTCTGTAATAACTAGCTAGACCCATAAAGGATCTGACTTCTATAACATTCTTTGGTGCTAACCATTCTCTGATGGCCTCAATATTTTCAGGATCTACCGCTATCCCATCTTTCAAAATAATATGCCCCAAGTAATGGATCTGCTCCTGGTAAAATGAGCACTTGCTCATCTTGGCATATAGTTGATGCTCTCTTAGCACTTGCAACACCATCCTAAGATGTTGTTCATGCTCTTCCTTTGACTTTGAATACACAATAATTTCATCGAGGAAGACTATGACGAACTTGTCTAGATAGACTCTGAACACACCATTCATCAAGCACATAAAAATATCATGTGCATTTGACATCCCAAATGATACCACTACGAACTCGTAATGACCATACATTGTTCTAAAAGTGGTCTTTCTAATGTATTCATCCTTAATCCTTACTTGGTGGTATCCCGACCTAAGGTCTATCTTTGAAAAGATATTCGCATCCTTCAACTGATCAAAGAGGTCATCAATCCTAGGCAGAGGATACTTGTTCTTTACAATTACTTTGTTCAGTTGTTTGAAATCAATACACAATCTCAGTGTTTCATCCTTCTTATTCATGACCAGAACTGGGGCACCCCAAGGTGACACACTTAGGTGTATGTACCCCTTCTTCATAAGCTCTTCAAGCTACAATTGCAGTTCTTTCAGCTCTGGTGTACTCATTCTGTAAGGAGATTTTGACACTGGAGCTTCTCTAGGCATCAAGTTTACAAAGAAGTCAATATCTCTTTTCGGAGGTAATCTTGGTACCTCTTGGAATACATCCTCAAATTCCTTTAGTACCACATGATCTACAATAAATGACACCTTATCCTTGGGTGTTTCCTCCACATGGTCTGCAAATAATTGATATCCTTTTCTGTAGCACTTCTTCAGCTACATTGCTGAGATTTCTCTAATAGCAACATCTCTGGGAATTCCTTGGACCATTTTCTGATTCCCCTCATCATCTAGGCAAGTAAATGCCTTGTTACGAAATCCCATGATGGCATGGTGTTGGTCCAACTAGTCCATTCCAATTAAATAGTCATAAGAGCCTAAAGGTAGAATGTTCAATTAAACCTTCGTGCTCAGTCCATTCATGCCCATAGGAAAAGACTTAACCAACTCAATGACTTTCCTCTTGCTTCTTGTAGCCAACTTCACTAACCAAGACTTTTCATGTTTTCTTCTTGATAAATGGAAACTTTCCACCACTCTAGGATCTATATAACTATGGCTATCCCCTAAATCAATTAAAATAGTAAAGGCATGGTTGTTAATCATACCTTCCACTTCAATCATGTGCGACTGAAATTCATCTTTGTTGTTGTCCAGGGCTGTGTAAATCCTAGGCATTCTATTGCCCATGTCCTCCACTGTTTGAACTTGCTGAACATTGTGGAAAAATCTCACTTTATCATTTATGTGGGGGAAATCTTTGTGCATGTGGTTTTCTTTACAACTCCAACACTCCATATGTGTCTATCTTGGCATTTGTCCACCCATTTCCACCTTTCTATGTGCTCTAAAATATGGTTGTCCCTGAGGACTATTTCTGAAAAAGGGTGTCTTAGTTCCCTTCTTCCTCTCATACCAAATTGTAACATCCCCGGCCATCAACCCACTTGTTGAGCAATGCTACTATGCAGAAAATTCTCATACTTATATATATAACATGCATATTAAATATAATTAATAGATTGTTCTAAACAATATAGAGTAAGCACATGATTACTGCTAATATACATCATCAAGGAAATTAACAATAATTCATATG
This sequence comes from Picea mariana, assembly GCA_032191745.1. Taxonomy (NCBI): domain Eukaryota; kingdom Viridiplantae; phylum Streptophyta; class Pinopsida; order Pinales; family Pinaceae; genus Picea; species Picea mariana. The sequence goes on from JASDQU010106407.1 coordinate 76,224, forward strand.
CGTAACATAGTACATGATAACATATAAGCATCATAGGGATGAAAAACATAATATTAAGCACAAACAGATACTTATCTTTGAAACTATAGTAATTCCACCAACTGTGTGTAGACCTTCCATGGAGCTCCTGGCCTTAGACCGCACTGCTCATCACTCTCAGCAATAGGTCACCCCTAAGCTAGGACTAAGATCTACCGGGTAGGGAATCCTAGACTATGCAAGGTCAATGAAAGACACACAGTTACAGAGGAAGGATTCTTTCCCAGGAGTCACTTATGCCCACTACTCACAGAACCTCATTCCCCACATGCCTGTCCCATCCTAGGAGTATACACCTTCACTGTACCTGGACATTCGTTCAGCTGCTAAACTTCCCTTGCCTCGGGATTCAGTAGCAGACCAAAATGAAAGTCTCTGAGCTTTGTGGCAGCTATAGGAACCCCTTCCAAGAGTTTTCAGTTCCTCCGTGTGCTCTCTTACCTAGAGAGAGTCTCTCATAGGTTTGGCAACCTGCCTCTTTAGCCGCAACCACCTCCCTCACCTAGAGATAGTGTTACACACAGGCTAGAAAACTTGTTTCCTTCAAATTGATTTCCAACATAGTCGGGAAATCACAAGGCTCCACATGAACATACATTGGCCAGCAAGCCACACACAATCAAGCACTACGTGGACACAACAATCAACTAGGAACTTAGACATGGGATTCCCAAAACTAGTGACAGACAAATGCTACAGTATAACAAAGCTCAACAATTATGGGACATTTAGTTTTCCAGCCAGCAGTATAGGACAGACTCGATGATTTTGACAGAGGTTGTATCAGCTCCTCTATAGTACAACACCGGCTTCAGGTTTCCAAGCTGCATGAGGGTAGGAAGGTAGAGGTCAGACGAGATTCCCAGTTTCAGAAAGTCGATGGTAGAATCAAGAAGGAACCACCCCCAAACTCAACTAATGATTCATCTTTTGACCACATGCACCCAGGTCGACACTTGTCTTCCTCGAGCAACATGCATTCCCTTTTGCCCACGTTGGTGCTGCATGCATTTCCCCTCCCAGGATTAAAGGTAAACAAAACATACCTTTCACACCACTTTGAAATAATAATAAATTATTATCTCCAGGACTTAAGCCCTCAAGCTTAGCATCCACTTCCAACCTTTTATCCCCCTCTCCCTTACCCATACTTTGTGGAATCTTAGTTCCCCATCACTCATTCATCGTGGTTAGTCCACACGAAGAGATCTTTTTATATTAATAATGTGCATCATTATATGTACAAAAATCAGGCTCTTGGCCTTCAACACTTAGGCTTTCTTTGGCCAAATAAACACATAATCCCACTAGATTATATAAACTTGGCTCACCATCCTATAAAATATAATTACAATTCATAATGAAATTGGGGCACATCCTTGGGGTATTACAACATACCTTTGACAACATTTGTAGGTAGTGGCACCATCTAGAAGAAACGATAATAATTACCAACTCTTAAGAACTTCAAGGGTGACCACAACTGGTACTACACCTGATACTTCAATTGATACTGAAGCTGCAACTGTAGACAACTTATTCTAAAGCTGCAACTCTAACTGCAACTTAGAATTTTAGGTGAAAAACCTAATTTTTCAAACTTAAAATTTTTAAATTATGATCTAGGGGCTAGATGCGCTAAGTTGAGGCGAGTATGTTGGTACAATCAAATTTCTGAAAATCCAAATTTTCCCCCCTCAAACTTGACCATCGTATTTCTGGACTGGTGCTTCTGTTTTTCTGGTATGTCTAGTTTTCTGGTACTTCTGGTTTTATGGTACTTCTAGTACTTCTGGTTTTCTGGTACTTTTGGTACCGATGAAAAATAGGGTTTCACTTTCCAGGAGTTCTATCCACTAAATATGTGCATTGAAGGTGCCATTTAGTTCCTTGGGCTAGGGCGTACTTTTCTAGATGGTTTTTCGGGATGAAATTCCTCTTCAATAAAAATCCCTAATTTTCTTGTACTAGTGACATTTTTCCTTTTTTTCTTGTGAAAGATGCTTGTGCAATGGGTTCTTCAAGACCTATGCTCTGATACCATGTTGATTTTCTTTAAGCTAGGTTAAGAATGTAGTTCATTTCAATCTCATAATGTCTTAACCATAAAAAAGAATGTTTCAACAACCTAGATCACAAGAAGAAACGCCATGCACAAGAACACACGATATATCTTTGGAAACCCTTCTCAACAAGGGAGAAAAACCCAACCAAATCCTTTTCTATATTCATCAAGAAAAAGACCTTTCACCACCAAGAATGACTTAGCACACAAGACGGTGCTTAAGCCATAGAATACTAGTGCCCAAGAGAGGTGTGCACCTTTGAAAAAGAGAAGTACTTGCTGAAATTTCCAAAACACACAAGAAGGGTATGATTCTACAATGGAGAATCATCTCCTACTTATATTATACTTTGACCAATTAACAAGGGAATCTATTGGCACAATAGGGCCAACCTCTCTAAGGCAAATATACTTATTATTATATTTATTATTATAATTAATATTAACAGTATTAATTATATTGTTTATATTAATCATATTAACATAGGGCTGACCTGCACCCTTTACATAATAACTAGGGTTACAGGTAGGTATGACTCTTGAACAATATTTAACAAAGGATATGATACACCCACTAGAGCTCGTCCACTAGGGGCACATCCATAGGGATCCCAAAGCTCTGATTCACTGCATTACACAGATGAACCAGATCTTCATACATTCACCTATGCTCGTCCACAGGCACGTTCACTGTATAGATTTGCTTTCCCATAGCCACTGATAGGAGAATCATCTGGAGTCTTCTCGTCAAATATGTTTCTCATAGGAGGCCATCACATCATCTTCATTTATGTTCACATGATGATGTGCCCAACTCTTTTGGGATTTCCCACATTCACCTTGTACTCAACCACAGGCATGTCCTAACTCAACAGATCGCATTTACACTGAATAATCATCTAGAGTTCTTCTCTCTCACATCATGGAGGAGGTCATATCTACATTCCTATCTCTATCCCAGGTTGGAACCATGAACTCTTATTAGGGGATTTCTCTCAGCTTTGTAAGATGAGATAAAGGCTTCACATAGCCACTATGTTCCACATATCACAGGTTTGTAAGCTAGAGGATGTCTCCCATAGCTACATTCATCAACAAATACCCCGTGATCTCTTCTCCCTCTCTCTCCTCTACCAT
>JASDQU010106407.1:89270-108181 GCA_032191745.1 Picea mariana
CATGTGGGCCCCGTTTGGGTAAGTTAGTACATCAACTTCCCGGGGTCATAACTTTTGCATACGATCTCTGTTTTAGGCGCATGATAGCCCGTTGGAAAGGTATCATCGAGGAGATTCATTTTGGAGGCAATATGGAAGAAACTTCCATATTTTTTCCTATTTTCCCAAAAACATCGTTTAGGGCCTCAAAATGGCCCCGAAAGTTAAAAACTGCTAAAAATAGTAAATTACCAAAATTTCCAGAAAGTTGTTTTGAGCTAGTTGGAAAAGGTGGGTGGCCATCGATATCCACCTAGATCAACAATGCTTATAGATGTTAGAATATAGAAGATTGTGTGCTCATTTTACCATTGACAATACCCTCGTCACCCAACCATAGGCCGAAGTCACCCTCTGAGCACCTTAACCTTGACTAAGAATTACTCCCAAAGCAAGCCCTAGGTTAGATAGCCAAACAAGGTGTAGTTCATCTTCCTCCAAGGATAGCACACCAACAATAGCTGATCAGATAGTCCAAACCCTAGACAAGAGATAGTCCAAGCCAAAACATAAAAACTAGTTGCAGCAGCTGCACCTGTAGCTTTCCTCCACATGTGCGCACCAAACTGGGAACTGCAATGTGCACCAGTTGCTGCTCTGCAATTCTAAGATGTGTCAAAATGAGAACTGGCACCCTGTATTTATACTGGTTCTGCCATATTTACTAGGGTCGACTTCTCCTATGGATATGTGTCTGTTTAGTATATTATTATTATTTTTGGACGACTTCTTCTCATGGAGGCTAATAACCTAATATAAATTATCTTCTTTAGCCGACAAGACTTCTAGGGTTATTAGCCAACTCATTAGGGTTTACTCTTGCTTTCTGGAGTCTTCTATTCTCATCAGGTTCACACATGGAGGTGATACCTCCCGCAGCTACGATAATATTAACACTCCCTCCTCGCTAGGGAGGTATTACAGGTAATGGTATTGAGCACAAAAACATACCATTTACCCAGTAGCATCAATATAGTCATCTAGACTATCTCATGACTAGATCATGAGCATCAACATCACCATCAACTGCATCATCTCTCGAAGCCATACTTCATCTGATTAATTAGACATGATGATGGATAAGTCACTCACACCATAGAGTGATACAAGAGACACTCTTATAATCTAGAGTAAATGCTCTGAACCAATTTCCATCTGGAAAATCTCTGTTCATCATTCGTCTGGATGGTGGTTATTTTCAATAAACTGCTGATAGTCTTCAAGGCAGTTAGAACAAAAATAGAACACAACTGTGTCTATCCATAGTAGTACATAACTACAATCTGGTGGTTTACTACCACACCAAGTAACACATAAGTACTTGATCAACAATGTATAGTCACTAACAATGGAACATATCCACCATAGTAGTCTTCATCTACTATCATATAGTCTTCATAAAAAACATCTTATAGCAACTTGCATAGAAAAAATGTTATGATATATACTAAATTATTTGGGCCAATCTTTCAATCACATATGTGAGCTCTGAAAGAATATCTGCCTCATGAATAGTGGAACATATCCACCACAGTAGTCTATATCTATTGTTTTCATAAAAAACATCTGATAACAACCTACACATAAATAATGTTATGATATAAACTGAATCATTTGGGCCAATATTTCACTCACGTCTGTGAGATATGAAATAATATATGCCCTCAGAGTAAAACAATGAGATATCTGGACTATTCTTCTCAAGCAAGGAAGAATAATTGTCTTATCTTCTGAACCTAAACCATTCCCCACCTCGGGCCATTCTTCCTACACTAATCAAAGTGCACCCTGGAGAGAATGTATAACCCTAAGGAATGCTGAGTCTGGACCATTCCCCATCCTGGTCCATTCCTCCTACACTANCCCTAAGGAATGTATGTCCCTGATTGCTGAGCCTGGACCATTCCCCACCCTGGGCCATTCCTCCTACACTAATCAAAGTGCACCCTGGAGAGAATGTATAAACCTTAAGGAATGATTGTCCAAACCATTTCCTCTGTTAACCACAAGAGGAAAAGACTATCTTGCATCAACCTCCAAAAATGGACCATTGCTCACATTAACCACAATGAGAAATCATTGTCTGGTGAGGCAGGCTAGTCTTCTTGAGTAACCCTCAAGAAGAGAGATTGCCCTAGACCAATCCCCATGTTAACCACAATGGGAAGTCATTTTGTATGATACATCAGCAATCATACTACTTCCCATGCTAACCACAATGGGAAGTGACTATCCTTCAGAGATCTCAATCCACTTTCCGAACAGGAAAGCATCTGTCCAAGATGGACTATTTTTTAGTCTTGAAAATAAATGTCTTTAATAATGTTTTCAATGCTCCCTCCTAACTTGGAGAGTCATTTCTTCCTTTTTCAACAAGAAGGAAGTTGTTTCCACGAGCTCCATCTTGAGTATGCAAACTCTTTCATCTTGGATAGAAGCTTTACCAAAATTTCTGCTTATCTGCTCATCTGTGGAAATATGTATTGGAGAAATCATTTTCTCCTTTCTAGACTTCATCATGGATAATGTAATGCTTGATTTCAAATGCAATTTAGTCTAGAACACTGTGAAGGATTCATGTAGATATAAACAATAGAGTATATCATAGTTGGAAAACTGGAACATATCCATGTGGCACTTCTTCTGTCATTATGAGATTTGATGTACTGAGTAGTCATATTGATGTTATAGGAAATCTTCACCATGCTTCTGCTGTGCACTGGAGGTTCTCCACCAAGTTATATTCTTTTATCTGCATATAAGAGTTTCTTTTTGGTATGTCTCAAAGTCTTGATATTGCTCTTCATACGTTCTTTATTCAATTTCTCTAGAAAACATTCTTTTCATTCATCTAATGTAGAACTCCAACTCATGGATGTTGCAGATGATATAATGACTCATGTGGAGATAAGTCTGGTTTACTAGAACAAGTAATCATCATAGTCTTCTCCCTCAATCCGGGAGAACATATGGTTCTAGATCTCACAATGTTTTCATTCATAAGTCTTCCATAAACTATTCTTCATCATGACTTTCAGTTCTTTTGCTTGATTGCTTTTAGTGAGTTCATATCAGACTGGTAATCTTGTGATTCTTGATACAATGACTGGTTGTTCTGGTTTATCTTTCTTTCCTGGAATCCTCATGTTCTTCTTCATGTTTTTCTTTATCTCTTGGGTCCATGGAGTTTCTTATAGATTCCATGCCCTTAGAGATTCCACTTCTTCCTTTCATCATAGGATCACAGTTCTAGATGGACAACCAGGAATACTTTAAGGATTCTCTTCGAAGAAGTCTTGTTTTTCGGTTGAACTGAACACGTATTGTCCTTCATGATTGCTACGATGGATATATATGTATTTCATCATCTTCAATGGATCATAGGATTAGCTCCCTCCTAATCCTTGCTTCATGTATAAGTGCATATAATCGGATCCCTTTTTCTAATAGAGTCCACGCTTCCATCTGCATCCTTATTGTCTTCTGCAATATACAGTTGGCTCTCTTGTCTAACAAAATCCACTCTTTTGTCTTGTTGTCTTCTACAAAAATTCATAAGTCTTTTTCCAATTTCCTCTCGATTGTTGACTTCTTTCTAGCTTTGTTTCTTCTAAGTCTTTTCATGATTGATTTGACTTAATAACTTCCACATGATTTGTATTTCATCCTTTCATGTGTATTATCTGGTGATATCCATTTTCGTCTCGTTTGTTATTCCATAGGTATAGTTCTTCTTGTAACACATTATCTTCCAAGAGATAGATATACAAGATATTTACAGAGACGATGCAAACAAGATATGTACAAGAAATAAGAAGAGTGTTGTTACCTTTTATAAGAAGAAGTATCTTCCATCCTGCTTAGTCTTCTTTGTAGGTTCCTTTTCTTCAGAAATTGATGCTTTTTGTTTCTCCTTCCTATTATTTAGCTCGGGACAATGATTCTTGTAGTGACCATACTTTCAACAATTGAACCATTGTACTTCTGAAATGTCTTTCTCTTGATTTGGATTTCTTTTTGAACCAAACTTCCTCTTGTTCTTGAAGTTCTTGAATCTTGTTGTGAAGGCTCAATCATCGTACTTCCTTTGGGGTTTCTCTTTTTCATTGATCCTTGATTCTTCTTAAGCACAACAAGTCCAAATTTCTTCAAATGCTAGATACTCCTTCCTTGTGTTAATGCTTGCGGCAAATGCATCCCACATTTTGGGAAGACCATTAAGTTCTATGCTCACTATTTCCTTCTCTGAAGTGATCTCTTCAATATCTTGTAGTTGATCTCTTAATTGGGAGATCCTTACAAAGTATATGTTGTCATCATCATTCATCTTCATGTCACGGAGCTCATTCTTTAGACTCATAACTTATCCAATGTTTTTGATTGAGAAGAGATTTGTTAGGGAATCGTACATCTTCTTTGATGAGTCAAGATGGGAGATGTAGGGTATCAAGTGGTCTTTTATAGAATCCACTATGATACTCATGGAATTGATGTTAACATATTTGAACTTCTCCATAGCTACAACATTATGTGGTTCCTTCTCTTTTCCTTCTTCAAACTCTAGCTTCATGATCTCTCCTTTCACGATATCCAATACTTTATTCTTAGCAAGGATGAGGTCATTCCTTGTCTTCCATGCTCTAAAGCTAGAGGCTCCATCTAACTTGTTCTCAGACTTCATAGAGTTAGTCATGGCTTTCTTGACTTGGTCAAACCCTAGATTTGACCAAAAGTTCAAACTTCACATCTTGGCTTTCTGAGAGCATCAGGAGATGCGCTAAGCTAGGGTGCATTGATCTGTCTGGAGATTAGGTCAATCTCTTCACTTAAGGTGCCTCAACAAGAGGTTTAGGGTTTCTGCAATGGCTCCTGCTAGTAGCCCTAGCGATAATGTCTTGGAAGCTGCTTCTGCTAGTAACCCTAGCGGCAATTCCTCAACAAGCTCAATATCCTAGTAGATATGTTTCCTTCCAGCATTTATATTGAATGAAAGAGGTGTGGGCCCATAACCTGTTAGAATATAGAAGATTATGTGCTCGTTTTACCATTGACGATACCCTCGTCACCCAACCATAGGACGAAGCCACCCTCCGAGCACCTTAACCTTGACTGAGAATTACTCCAGAAGCAAACCCTAGGATAGATAGACAAATAAGGTGTAGTGCATCTTCCTCTGAGGATAGTGCACCAACAATAGCTAATCAAATAGTCCAAACCCTAGCCAAGAGATAGTCCAAACCAAAACAAAAAAACTGGTTGCAGTAGCTGCACCTGCAGCTTTCCTCCACATGTGTGCACCAAAATGGGAACTACAGTGAGCACCAGTTACTTCTCTGCAATTCTAACATGTGTCAAAATGAGAACTAGTTCCCTATATTTATACTGGTTCTGCCAGATTTGTTAGGGCCGACTTCTCCTTCTGGATATGTGTTTGTTCAGTATATTATTATTAATTTTGGTCAACTTCTTCTCTTGGAGGCTAATAACCTAGTATAAATTATCTTCTTGAGCCGACAAGACTTCTAGGGTTATTAGCCAACTCATTAGGGTTTACTCTTGCTTTCTGGAGTCTTCTATTCTTGTTAGGTTCACACGTCGAGGTAAATACCTCCTGCAGCTACCATAATATTAACAATACAACCCTCGAAACCATACACCCCCCCAAAATATCTACAATATATTGAATTTATTTTTCATGATTTTAAAACCCCCTTTATGAATGATCATGATAAGATATTTCCCAATAAGGTGATGCCCTAATGATTTGCACAAAATAGGATATAGATTCCTCGTTGAGGAATTCTAGGAAGGAAATCTAGTTTGGTGGTGGGAAATCATATGAAAGTTGAGGTTTGCATCCAAAACTAAAAATTTCATGTGGTTGGCCTTAAATAATAGGGCTCTTAATTGGAAGGTTCTATAGAAAAAACTTTCTTTGGCTCAGGTTGGTGTAATCTATGCCAACAAGCAAACGAAACGACATATCACTTACTTTTGACTTGTTATTTTTCCAAAGAGGTCTAGAAATAAGTTGGAAGTGTGACATGGTTAAGGAACATATTGGAAATTGAAGAATCCTTTAGGTCTTGGTATACAAAAAAGGATGAAAATAATATTAGAGTTCTTCCACTCAATATATCTTGGAGAGTACAGCTTGTTAGAAACCTAACTCTATTTGAAGGATAGGAGACTCTTCCCCTCAAATGTGAAATATATTCTCTAAATATACTAAATGCATATTATTTCAAACATTTCATACTATTATGAAAAAAAATTCAACATGGAAAACATATTAAAATCCTAGTATGTAAAGCTATCTTAAATGGAAAACTTAAGTAGCCAATCTGTGTGATGTATGGAAGGAAAAAATGCTAAAATCGTAATACATAAAGCTATCCTAAATGGAAAACTAAAGTATCCACTACGTGTGAAGTATGGAAGGAAGTCAAATTTTAAGTTAGTAAATGGGTTCTTGAACTAGCTATTGCTTGTGAAGTATGGGAGGAAGTCAAATTTATATCCATGTGATTTTCTATAAAATGTACAAGGTTAAAAATTGGTTATTAAAAAGTGGATATTGGTATTCTGGTCCATGTCACAACCAAGAAAAACATGCAATTGGTGTATCAGACCCCCTTATTTGTGGGAAAAGGGACCTCCTCCATAGAGAAATTTGACTACTAAAGTCTATAGAGGTACACATACCCTACCCCCCTTTAGATTTGAACTTGTGACCTCTTAGGAGGAAACACATGTTCTTAACTATTAGGCATATATATTGACACTAAAAAGTAATTATAGTTTAAACATTTATAAGAATTGTTTATAAGTATTAGGGAGAGATGTAATTTGTTCCATGTTCAACATGGAGTTGACATGTGGCATATATAATTTTCTTGAAGAAAAATATATATAACCTTGAAAAAAGATTATGCATGGATTTGTTTCTTGTTTATACTAAAAAAAAGAAATTTCATTTATGTCTCATTCATGATGTGAAATAAATAGAAAAAGAGTAATCTAAGGCTAAAATTGAAACTCCATTATGTCTACTTCTTGGCTATCCCTGTGCTAATAGATACCAAATGACCCAATTGGTGACATGAGAGCTTCTTTTGACAACTCATAAACCTTTTGAATACATTCTCTAAGAATGTGAGAGAAGGAAAACCATTAAAAGGATAAGATCAAGGATGAGATGTCATGCAAGTGGAAGTATAGAATAATATTATTCACCACTGGTTTTTTTATTCCCATTCAATTACCAAATTGGAGTCTCCCATAATATGCACTTTTTTAGTTACCTTCTTCTTTGTAAAATGTAAAAGGGCCCAAATTCCAACAAACTTTGCCTTTGTATTGTCTATTTTCCTAGAGAGTTCCTGATATGAAATTAATGGTTGTGGATTATGTATAACACCACCCCAACACCACATATTGGCGAGGCATGCTGACTTTCCTCGTAAAAAAAACCCATGGGATTTCATAATCAATCTCAATCAAAACTAGCACTCTTAGTTTTAGTTGTTTAAGATCCATTTTGTACTCCAAATTAAACTTTTCAATTAGGTGTACTATAATCTCCACTAGCACATATTTACTTTGAAATATGCTCATGTTGTGAGCCCAACAAATCCAAAGAACCATAATTCCTCGAAAGGAGAAAAAATATTTCATCTAACCACCATGAAACCATTCCAATAGACACTCTTTCCAAACTATTCTTATCCCAGTAAGCTTTGGGAGAGAAAGATCCAAACACTCCATCCCATACCTCAATTGCATAGAAACAAAAAATATAAATTTGATAAAATTATTCAACTTCTTATCTACATAGAGAACATTGATTCATTCCACACTAACCCCTCTTGAGTCCACTATCCCATGTTAAGAGTTTTTTATTTAAGGTGATACACAATATTAAATTGCATTTGACAATTCCATCAAATTTTCATATTTTATCCCACCACCATCTAACAACTCCTGCATTAAGAGTTTCCATTTGAGCATTGTAACCATGTTTAGAAGTGAATTACCATTCTTTGGATTTTTGGACTAGTATGAAGTGTCCTCCTCATATTCCTTTAGTATTATGAAACTTGAGATAAAAAAAATGACATTTAATTTCACCATTCTTTTACAAGGGCACCAACCAGACCCAAATCCTCTTCCCTCTTCCATCTCTCATGACCCATAATTTGTGGATTTTTTTATTTGACATCCACCAGGGAGAATAAACCTTTTTTATGGAGGGATATCACCTAAAGATTATATAGAATGAAAGCATTCCCAACTCCCATCCATAGATGCAAATGAAGATGATTTTTTTATCCCTTTCCTTCTCTACGCATCAACCAATTTGTGCACATACATTACATGATAGTAATAATCCTCAAAGGATCCTTTCTCAACTAAATTCCCAAAACTTCTCTTAAGGAAAGAATAAAATTTAAATCCCCACCAATTAAAATGTGTTCATTCTCCAAAATTTGGGATTCCAGCACTGAGTCCCATAAAATTTTTCTATCCCCATATGCACCATAAAAGTTTAAAAACTTCATTTAAATATCTAACACTTTAACCTTTAAAACCGATAAGGTCGATTGTAAAGGATCAGAGAAAATAACTTTCAATGTTGGACTCCAAGTTGTGAGTAGACCTCCTGAAAAAATTTCAACATCCAAATTACTGACAGACCAACCCCTAAGCTAGGGATCAACTATAGCTCTCACTTTAGTACCTACAATCATTGTCTCTTGTATTAAAATTATATCCAGATTTATCTCTTTAATGAGTTGTTGAAGGGCCAAGTTTTTCTAGGAACCCCTGACCCCTCTAACATTAAAAGAGAGGCACTTCATGAGGGATATAATCCCATGGATGAACTTTCTCTAAGGACCCTATGAATGGTGTCTTGCTTCCCTTTTTTATCTCTAGAACCACTTTTTCTTGAGCTATAGAAAAACTTTTTGTTGAGGTATAGAAAAACAAGATTTCCTCTTGACATAAGGGGGAGGAACGCGATCCATCTCAATCCCCCCACGATGGCTCACCTTCAACTTTTATGAAATTCGAATGTAATTCATACCTCTTCTTCATAGAAGGATTTATTGGGAAGGGATTAGTAGAGGTCGGAGGAGGATAAGTCCTAAATACATGACACTCTTGGTTAGAATAAGGTCCTATGACCTTTGACACTTGAACATAAATCCCAAACTCCATCACCTCCCCACATGTAGTCATATCCCCCCCTTAAGAAGATGGAGACTTAAGGGATTCAAAAAAATTTGAAGCTTCCAAATCACTTCCATTCTTATTCTCATACAAATCAAGACCATAAGAAGACTTTAATTGATTGTCCGAAGAATTAGATATAGTTTTAGAGGGAGAGGATAATTCCTTACAAGAAGATGTGACCAGAGGTATGTATGAGGAAAATTCCTTTTCGGTAAGAACCTGCAAATCCTCACTCCCTTCTATATTTACCTTTTTCTTAGCCTCAATCTCCTTAGCACTATTTTGTGATATTGGAGGTAGTACTTTCCCATGATCCACATCAGACTGATCAACAACACCCTTCCTCACCCAACACTTATTTTTAGCTGCAGAAGCTATCTTGTTGCACGAGTTGATGAAATGTTCTATCTCATGACAACCATAACATTGAAATGGAAGTTGTTTGTAATCAACATTTTTTGGCACCGTGAAATGACACCATCTTGAATTTCAAATCTAGCTACCAAGTCTTCATGCGGGTCAAACTTGACATGAACCCTTTCCCATTTTCTTGAAGGAAAAACTGCACCATGTTGAATTTCAAATTCAGTTACCAAGCCTTCACGCATGTACAAATTGACATGAACCCTTTCCCATCTTCTCTTCTCCTTTGATTCCCATTTCTCTCCCAACCCAATGAAACTCCCTAACTTATTCCCCATGGATTCCAGAACCTCAACTCTCCAAAATAGTAAGGGTAAACTAAGAAAAATGGCCCAAACCTTATACTTTGAGATTGACTATCTTATAGGGTGGAACTCTACACACCACTACTACAATATGAACCCCAAAGGGATGCAAGCCCAATAATACACCAAATCACTTACATGCGAGAAAAATTAGATTAATAATAACTTAGTTTAAGCTAAATAATTATAATTAATATACCAAATAATTTTTTACTACATTATTATTAATATTATTATTACATTATTATTAATATTATTATTAGTATTAATGTATTGTTTTATAATACATAATGTATCACTTACATGGGAAAAAAGTTATATTATTGATAACTTCCTTGAAACTCAATAATTAGAATTATCACTTACATAAGAGAAAAGTTATATTAATAATAACTTCCTTGAAACTCAATAATTGGAATAAATACATTAGATCATTTTTTAATGCATTATGATTAATATTATTAATATAAAAATATTGTTTTATAATACATAATGTATTATACCAAATTATTATTACATAAAAATGGCACACAACCAAAAAGTCAAATGTACAAAACTATAATATGGGTATCATGACATTCCCCGCTAATTAAATTGACCAAAACGGTCATAAAACCCACTTTCACATGAGAAATCTTGTTAACTATCCTTAAGAAGCCCGAAGCCTTGTTTATAAAGTTAGTTTAATTAAAAATCCACTTTCCATCATTACTACTAAAATAACTCATCATTAGTACTAAAATAACTTAGGAACCACTTTTCCTAAAATTGTTTTCATTTAATAAAGTTAATTAACTTTAAGAACTCTTGTTATAAAGTTAATTTCTTTAAAATACCACTTTTTCATTATTTTTCTCTAAAATAAATTAGAAACCACTTTCCATTATTTTCCACTAAAATAATTTAAAAACCAATTCTACTTAAGTTATTTTCATTTAATAAAGTTATAAAAAGTATTTATGATTTTCCCTTCTTAAAATTAAAAAAAAATATAAATAAAGAAAAAAATATAAAAACTCTAAAAATAATAATTAAAATTGATTCGTTCAATAATTTTATTTTGACCTTTTAAAGATGACAACCATTTTTTTATTGGTTAAAATTTATTCCATCAAATAATCATATTTTATTATCTTGATTCTATCAAAAAAAATAACTATTTTACTTATAAATTCAATAAATTTCCTTCATTTTCCATATCCTTTATTGAAAGAAATGAAAAACTATCAAAATTTTCCTTGACCACATTTCATCATCACGTTCAACCATAAAAAAAAGGAGCCAAGCCAAGCTACACACTTGAAGCACAAAGAACCCTCCTAAAGAGGCCAAGCATCTCATTTCTCCCATAAATTTTTCAGACATGATGTTGTAAAAAAATTTATTCATTGGGTATACAAATCATTCATATTTCTTTAGATCTAATATAATTAATATTGAAATATATTTTTTATTATTAATATTTTATTTTAAACATTATCTAATTTTTTTTGATCAATATTAAATAAAAGCATTTTTTCCTTTCATTTATTATATAAAAAGTATTAGATATCAATTATTTTATGTATTAAATTAATATTAAAATATTTTATTATAATCAATATTAAAACAATTTTATATTTTTCATAAATATTTTAAATTTTGAATTTTTTATTAATATTTTAATTTTGAATTTTTTTATTAATATATAATTAATATTAAAATTTCTTATTATAATCATTAAAACAATTTTATATTTGTTTATTAATGTTGCGCACGTTAAAAATGAAAAAAATTACAGATCTAATTCACGTTGGGAAATAAAAAATTATCTATTTTCTTCACATCACAAAGTGAAAAGGACCCATGCAAGAAAGCACTGAAGTATCAGCGAGGGAGATGCAGTGGAGCATGCATGTCCGTCATCATTCAATTGAGAGATATTTCTATGTTGGTAGAGATTTGACAGTGGACTTTGACAACCACTGATATCACCACCGCTTGCTGCGTCCGCTCAGCTCCGTGAACTCCATCATCGCTTGGTATATACATCGAGAATATATTTTTGGTATATATATTAGTAATAATCACTTTAAGTAAAAAGTGGTTGATATATGTTCATCAATGCTATTAATTAAAAAAATAGAAAATGATACTGATCTGCTTATATCAACCACTTTTCACTTAATGTGATTTCTGCATATATCAACCACTTTTCACTTAATGTGATTTCTGCATATATCAACCACATTTTACTTATGTGATTGAAATATTAATGTATCCATATATTTAATGTGATAATACATTAATTTGTAAATAGTGAAAAAAACTAAACCTATAAAGGAAAACATCTTCCTTACAACCTGAAAAATATTAACCTGAAAAAATATTAAATGGAGAATCATTAAAGAGAAAACAGAAAAAAATATTAAATGCAGAATCCTTAAAGAGAAACAAAATCTTCTGTAAAGCAACTAGACAGCATTTTCAAACAGTATTTTTGCATGGTAGCGTAAGACAAAAATATTAAATGGAGAATCTTTAAAACTTTAAGAAAAGCTTCAATAAAGCAATTAGAGACCAGTTTGAACAAGATTTTCGCATCCGGAGATCATTTTCAACCAGATATTTGCATGGTAGGAAAGAGATTTCGCAATAAGAATAAAAATGTGTACTGTTGGAAAAAATATTAAATGGAGAATCCTTAAAATGAAAATAAAATCATTTGTAAAGCGACAAGAAAGCATTTTCAAACAGTATTTTATTAGCACAGCTGTTAACTCGAAAGACTTACAGTCCATTAAAAAAAACTCAGTAAAAACATTAGGTTAAAAAACACTTAATAAAAATGGCAGGTTCATGCATGAAGAAATTGGAAAGTTGAAGAATTTCAAAAGTTAATTATTTAAAAGTGGCAATCATATGATGTTACAGTGATTTTTTAATGTGATTAGGTAAATGTTAAAAAGTAAATAGGTTAACGGATGCATTTATAAATGCAAAGAAGTTATCAACAATAAATCTGACTCATTGATTTTGGAGGACAACTAAGAATATGCCAGCTAGAAAAATATATTAAATGGAAATTCTTCCAAATTTTAAAAAATGATTTCTCAGTTAAAACATTTTAAGCACTATTTTAGCAATTGGAGAACTTGTAACTTTAAATGTTAAAGAAAAGCCTTAATTCATTTTCAGCAATTTTTTGTAAGTGGAAAACTTGTGACTTTAAATGTTAAATCAAAGCTTTGATGACTTTAATGGAGAACATTTTAAACAAACAAGATATTCGCATAGTAACAAAGAGATGTTACAATAAGGATAAAAATGAGATGTCACAATAAGGATAAAAATATGTACTTAAGGTTGAAAGAGGGCTTTAATAATTTGGTTAAGCTATTTGAAACTGCAAAATCGTTAATGACTTACTGATAGGGTTGAGAGATTATAAGGAGAAAGAAACTGCAAAATCGTTAATGACTTGCTGTTAACGTTCCGAGATTATAAGGAGAAAGAACGAATCGATGCCACGATCTTATTCTAATTCATGGAAGGATCTTATATATTTTTTTGACAAAGCAAGCATAGTTCATGGAAACGAACCAAGGTTAATGGAGTTTTTTTTTATTTCTGTTGCTTATAATTTACTAACTTATATGGATTAGAGTTTGGAAGGGATCTTGATTGTTAGATAAGTAGATTTGAATAATTATTTTTATATACTTTTAGTGTTTTAGGGTTTTTCAACATGTTGAATCTGCATTTAAAAATAGATTTTAAACAACAAAAAATAGTGATTTAGTACATATTTATATTTTAGAATTCTAATTTAAAAAACTAGAACTTAGAACACTCACACATGTCTTAATCATTTATTTTTGCAACAAATAACCAATATTAGAATTGAGATGCTTAACCATTATTAGAAGATGACAGAATCAAAAACCTCTTAATTGAAATGCTTAACTATCATTAAAAGATGACAAAGTCAAGAGCCTCTTAATTGAGATGTTTATCTATCATTACAAGATGACAAATTCAAGAGCCTCTTCACATAAACTCCAAATATTAGTTTTATATAAGCCTTAAACATTAGACATGTGGGTTAGTTCAATGGATGAGAACTGTGGTTATATTGAATGAAATATTGGGATCAAACAGGAGAAGTACTCAATAGTTTTCTTTTCGAGTAGATGAGTATTGTTGTTATATTAAATGAAGTTTTGTGGAGTTTTTTTTTCAAGTAGATGAGTATTGTGGTTATATTAAATGAATTCTTTCATGAGAAGTATTCAAAAGTTTTTTTACCAAATTCTCATAGGGTATTGGGGGTATAGTATTGTGGTTATATTGAATGAAGTTTTTCATGAGAAGTACTCAAGAGTTTTTCCAAATTTAGTTCATGGAAATGAACCAAGCTTAATGTAGTTTTCTTTATTTCAGTTGCATCCTTAGTATGCAATTCAACAATCTATGTGGATTATAATTTGGAAAGGGACCTTGGTTATTAATCATTTTCGTAGTCTAAACATTCTACATTTTGGTTTCTCTACGATGATATTTTGTGAGGATATTTTCACACAATCTAGTGAGAAATTGTTAGATCCACCTATTTGAGTGATTATTTATGTATAATGTGAGTGCCCCAAGTTTTTTCAGCATGTTGGATCTATTTGTGCATTCAAAAATGGATTTTAAACAACAAAAAATAGTGATCACTATTCTGGCTAAAAAAAAAAGACTTAGAACAGTTAGACCTCTTAATTGAGATGTTTAATTATCATTAGAAGACGACAAAGTCAAGAGCCCTTCATATAAATTCCAAATATTAGTTTTATGTAAACCTTAAACATTATACCTGTTGGTTAGTTCAAGTGGATGAGTACTGTGGTTATATTGAATGAAGTCTTGACCAAGCTATCATCAATGAAATACTAGAAGTACTCAAGAGTTTTGTTCAAGTGGATGAGTGTTGTGTTTATATTGAATGAAGTCTTGGGATCAAGTCCTCGACCACTTATATTGTTGGGCTCCACTCTATATCCTTACCAGGTTACCATCCATGAGAAGTACTCCAGAGTTTTTCCTCTAAATTCTCACGAAGTATTGGGGGTATGAAAAAAGATATCTAATAAAAATCAATGTTCCACCAAGACTCCAGGACGAGGGGACGCAGGTACGGGGGGACGCACAAGGGGAACGTGTGGGAGTACCCCCAAATTTTAGGGATTTTTGGGAAATGGGGGACAGGGGGATGTCACATATATAATATAAAAAAATAAAATTTTAAAAATAAAAATAATAATGATAAATCTCAACAATAACATATGATGCAGAAGCTAGAAAGATTAGAGGAAAGAAAGCCAAAGTTAATTTTGCCGATGATTTGCTGCCTCCCAAGAAGAATAAGCCTATAAGGTGGTAAAGAATCCCGAGGACAAGATGATAGAGGGTTCGCCCATAAAGATATGCAGTCACTTGCCACAATGTTCGGCAAGATTAGATATCGTTCAGGGTCGGCAAGATCAGATATCGTTCAGGGTCAGAAATCCAATCGTTTAGCTACTGCAAAATCTGCACTCAACACTACTATTGAGGGCGATGGTGCTGATTTCATGGATGTGCCAACACTATTGATAATGGGTATTTCTGGATGGTAACTCATTGCTTGACTACAAGTTCCATTGATATCAACACGTCTAGTTGATTGATCAATCCTATCCTCAAGATATAGAAACCGAAGCAAACCAATGTATGACTCCATGACCAATTCCTCACTTGAATTGCATTGATTTATGGTTTCATATTTAAATTGCTTGACTGCATGGTCCACCAACCAATGGGGTTATCCTGGCCTAAGTTAATCACCAATATTAAAAAATATAAATTCATGTTTATAATTAAAAAATTTATAATTATAATTCAATTTAATTGAATATTCTTATGCAATATAAATTTATTTTAATTGTGTTTTAAAATTTATAATATGCATAAGTTATATATGTTTTTAATTTTTAATTTGTTATATGTGTGTGTGTGTTATATAAATTTGTTTTTAAATAAATTAATTATATATATGTTTTTAATTTATTTTTTTTAAGTTTTATTAGGCAAAAAAAATTTGGGGGGACTTCGAGGAGTCCACTTTTGGAGAGTCTCGTCCCCCACCTTGGGGAGTCACGTCCCCCCGCGTCCCCCCAAAAAAGGGACGTGGGGAACGCGTCCCCTGCGTCCCCCACCCTGGGGAAGGCGTCCCCGTAGAACACTGATAAAAATAAGGATTTCTTTTACTGAAAAGATGTATTGGGAGAAGATTCAACAAAAATATTTTTGTAAACACTGTGTACAAATTTTACTAACTAATATGCAATTTTTTGTTAAAATTGAAATGCTTAATCATCATTAGAAATCAAGACCTCTTCATATAAATCATAAACATCAGCAGTTTCCAAGTGACTCTAAATTTGCAAGTAAATAGTGTGCACTGTAATTTAATGTTCGATTGTGCATGTATTAGCGACCAAAAATGTGTGTCGTTTGGGTTGAGTTCGTTTTATGTTAATATAGTTCTCATGGGTCAGTAAACCAAAATAATGATTCTTTAATCTCACCAATACATTGATTCTGAAGTTGCAAATCAAAAACCCTATGTCCTAAGCCGTTGCTATTTGTTTTAAAAGTTTATAATTTTTTAAGCCGTTGCTATTTGTTTTATAAGTTTTTAATTTTATTTTTGGGTCGTTGAGCACTTTCTAGACTTGCTGGAGCGTTTTCCTTTTGCCCATAAATCATAGTTGGTATATATATATATATAGAAATTCGGAATTGGCCACCAATGGACCATATTCACGTTTTGCAAATTTCACGGACTATCAATTTCTCCCCATACATTTTTATTTCTCTGTAAACATTAAAATCAACTTGCATGCATTGTTCTTTGTTGTTGAATGTTAAAATCAACTTCCCCGTGTTTTTTTACTCATCGTGGGTTTTCAAAATCGCATTGGGTATTTTACTGCATCATGGGTTATTAAAAAAATACTCCAAACAGTTTTACACACCACCGTTGATCAAATTCGCCCCTAGAACTTTCCTTTTAGTTGTTGGTCAATAAATTTGACTTTTCCATGTTTTCCCTTCACGATTGTGTGTAGAAACCGCCCCTTATCTAATTTGAGTCACTTGGACTTGGATTCCCCTTTGGTTGATTTTCCTTCCTCATTCGAGGAGCAGACATCTCTTGGTCAACTCGACTTGTGTAAACCCGACTTGGGTAAATTCAACTTGGTCGACTTGTATTACCCTGACCCAACTTGCCACATTTTCTATACTCATTTTTTTTTTACTTGACTTATGACTTGATTGGTTGAGAACTTCTCGTCATCCAAATTAAGGTTGCAATTGTTTTGCATGTAAGTCTGTGTTGGTGAGACGGATAGACTATAAACCTCCCGTTTACGGATCATCTTACTGAACTGAATATAGGAAAAATATCAAAGAAATGAAAAACCTATGCCTATTCGGTAGACAATAGAAGAAAATGAGAATATTTTGTTCTAGCTGGTGAAATGAAATCGAAGGTAGAATTGAAAATTAGAGAGAATCATGATTGGATACGGGGAGTGTAGGGTAATGGGTAATTCTGTATGACATGTGGATGAAAACGAGAGAATGTCGATGGTTTTTCATGTAGTCTGCATCATGTATGCATGCATGTTCGAAGCTCAAGGGGCAGTAGGTGCGCGGCAGATGGTTGAGCTTTCATTTAATGGTTCTCGGTTGTGATTATGATACATAATGGCACTTTTTTAGGATCTGAAGCCTCAACCTGGAAAACATATTCGATAATAGGAGTACTTAACAAAGTTTACTTAGATTCATGAAAAAAATAGTTTTAAAACCGTGTATGAAGGACATTAATACCTTGGCACAAAAAAAGATTATGTAAAGAGATTTCAATAATCCTCCATGGAACAGAATATTGTCAAGGTTGTGAAGTAGAAAATACCTCCCTAAATAGTTTTAGCAATGGAGAAATGGATGCCTATCTTATTTTCTTATATTGAAGGCACCTGGGTTAACTCTATGTTTTTTAATGTCTTGGACTAATATCCCCACCGCGGGAAAGGTAATTGTGTTTTTCAATGTGCCACCTGTCTCATGAACATGTAATTCAATCAATTGTACTTATATCTTCACAACCTCACCATCTTAAAGTTATGTGTGCTTATACTAGCCCACCTTAACGCATTTGTTATAGAAGATGCTAGTTCGACTCAATGCACTCGTGTTGGAGAAAGTAATGCACTAGTGTTGGAGAACATATATATATATATTGATATTGTTTTGAAACTTATTCATAATAGCTAACACCATAATGATTCCTTTTTCTTTTGTGTCGAGAACACGTAGGAAGAAGTTCATTTTCAGTACTACTTAGTCTCTTGCTAGAGATTTGGATTTTTCTCTCCATTGTAGGAATAAATCATATGTAAGGTCGTACTTCAGATGTATAGACGCGACATTAATTTTTTCTTTATCATCAGAAATTTGGTAATACTTTAAGTACTGGTCAATTTTATTTACCCATTTTGTTTCTCCTCTTTCGTCTGATCCATCAAATTATGGAACAATAATCTTCACTTTGGGCATGTCATTATTAAACGTTCCCATGTTGGACGAGTAATGTTATTGGTGAGGCCCCCACTGCGAGGTTGAGTTACTAGGGCTTCTACTCCCATTCTCTAATGCTTATTTCTCTACTCTCATGTCATGGTAGTTTTTGTTGCACTTTGCTAGTTCTTCATTTAATTTTCTAATTTTGGCATCCAACGAAGTATTTACTTGATTTATAAGGCCTACACAAAAACATTTGAAGCATTCGCTTAGCTCCAGCATGGAGGGAGCATTGTTCTTTGATCCTCCTGC
>JASDQU010106407.1:128412-159169 GCA_032191745.1 Picea mariana
CCCCCCTTTGTGATCCTTCCTTCATTGGGGGGTATCCATTAATGCTTATTGCAGAAAACCCTTTTCACAAGATTTAATGATGGTTAGAGAAGGAATAGGGAAAACAAAGGGTTAGGGTTTTAATGAATAAGCTTTCCCAATAGGATAGTTCTATGTTTCTCAACTTATTTGACCTCCAGGAACATGACAAGGTATCTTTCAATAAAAAATATGAGTGGAAATACTGTTAAAAAAATATCATGAAGGATATCAGAGAAAAACTTTATAGAACAGGTCTTATCAACCTCAAACTTGTTCACAGCCTTACTACTCTTTTGCAAAACTTAGGTTGACTTCCATAGGTGACCGATTTCACAGTGCAAACTGAATAGGATTGTAATTGAATGGTTGATCTTACAAGAGACAGATTTGTAAAAGATGATGGAACATAGGGTTCATCGCGCCCACAAAGAAAAATAGCTAAGAAACACTTTCATGTCCTTCAAATAGGGTGAGAATACTCATGGAGTACCTGGTGACCTTGAATGAGAGATGGTATCTTTGAGATTGAACAATGGTGTCTACAAGTAGCCTAACCTCCAACTTGCCTTCTCTAACCAGTTTGGAGTGTCGAGTTCGTAGTGCATGTATATAACACTAGTTCGCAACGCCGAGCTAACAAATGTTTTGTACACTTGAAGAAAATAATTAAACGCATTGATGACAATAATCCCTGGATATTGGTTTAAAAAATCATATCTAAAAACAAGGAGATATTCAATTGACATGACCCATAAATGAAATGATGGATATGAATGCAATATGTACCCTTGAAAGTGCTGCAAACTCTCCTAGTGAGTTGGAAATGTATAGATCATATTTGATTTGACATCTTAATGAGTAAAGGTGAAAAAAGGATGGGTTGGCGTACAACATGGATAAAGTGACATGTCAGGATGATGATGGATAATTTTTAAAATATATGACTTATGAAGGTGATTATCCAACAATTATGAGAGAAAGACATGACTCAGTGACTCTTTAGACCAAAGCCAAACTAACCATAACTTATTCATACCAAAAAATAAAAAATAACTATGGAAAAGGGACATAAAGTCCATAACATAATGAACGCCTATGACTCAAAATAAAAAGTGAAAGACTTTTTTGACCCTTGCAATTCTATGTGATAACATTGGCTCTATAGGGGATGGCATGCTCCCAGTTTGCTACCAAGAACAAGCAGTTTTAGTTTCTTATCCAAGGGCTATGGGGTCATTATTCAAAATAAACAAAGAAAACTAAAATTGATATTTACAATGAAAGGAAAGACACTCATGGCTTTGTTGACGGGCAAAATTGACCGCTCGTCAACTAGAGGAGTGAATCCGGTCTGGGGTTGTCTAATTAACCCAAGCCGTTTGTATTGATCCACTCCAATGAGTTTAGCGGCTCTGTTAGCCGATCTAAGTCCTAAGAAAGCAAAAAAACAAAACTAAAGAAGATAAAATAACTTAATGAATAATACTCGTTGAAAACTATATACAGATCTAATATATATTTATAGTTTACTGAATAATATTTATAACCTAAGTCTACTTATTATATGTAGAATATATACAAATGACTTTATTTCTAATGTATATATAACATTTACAAAATGTGAATTTTAACCTAAATCCGCGAAAATCAACAGCAAAGCTATCTTTCAATCTTTTTTGATTTATTTTCTTATAATGTTTATAAACAAGAAATGGAAAAACAAACTGTCTAATTGAAAACGGAGATAACAAACAGTAGAATATTTTTAGACTGCAAGAAATTTCTGTATTAATTAAACTAATGAAATAAAACTAACAAACTCACCTGTTATCGCATCCCACATTCGTTCTGTGTATAGCATCCAATCTCGTTGTCTGATGAGGCAAACCCGCAACAGATCCTACAAATTCTTCTCGTAAACATGAAGTAGTAATGATTGAATCGAAATGATAGAATATATAACATATAAGAGATATAGTAACAACTCTTATAATTTCACAAGTGGCCACATTGAGATAAATCCTACTGTGAAAACTTGTGAATAAATGTTCAATAAATGATGAAGATAAATCTCTTAATCTCAAGTTTGAACAGAATAATTACTGTATGTTAAATATGGGACATAAAAAATGGATATCATATAAATTTTATCATACCAATATGCAAAAAACCACGATAGCTAAAGCAATCACAATCTAATTACAAATTGAAATAATCATAACTTGAAAAAAAACACGATATGAAGAAGCTAAAGCTGTGCAAATATCATTTTTTATTCAAGTTTGTAAATCAGAAATCCATAGTTTTTACCCCAGGCAGAGATGATTTCAAGTTTACAAAACCACATACTTATATAGGTTTCAGGAACAAAATATTTCTTGTTGATAACATCTAATTTGTTCCAAAAAATGTGGGGGATGCTACCTCCAAGATTTTACTTGATATCAAAACTAACAGCCTAATCTATTAACTAAAAACATAAAGATAATATGGTTGAGAGATTCCAGCAGTGCTTCAAATATCCTTAGAAATCATGGGTTCCTGAAAACAAATAAAAATAAAAAGATTTCAGATGTATTTCCAGTTATCAAAACAAGTAATTCGAGTTTTTCTAACTAGCTACAGAATCTCATGATTTTGTAGCTAGTTATAATTATAACTAGAATCATATTTTATTGAATCAATCAAAACAAATTAAAAATCAATCTGTGCAAACAAATCATGTATCCTAAATTGAGAAAGACAGAATCATACTAAACTTTAAAAAAAAAATCATACCTCAAATTAAGGGATTCAAACAAATCAAGTAACCTTTGAATTTACTATTGTTGTCATTGCTTCCACGTTCTTAAAAATAACAGACCCTCTGGTTTTTTGGCATTTGTCTTTGGCTTGAGCTATGGATTGAAGTCTGTTATTCTCCTTTGTTAGAGAATCCACCTGGTCTTCTAAAGATTTAAACCGAGACTATAGCAAAGGCACATCCTTGTAATACCTGTCGATCCAGGATCGACATTCATTACAGTACGGCTGTAAACACTGTGTATTGTTACTGATATTATTAACAGCTGGAGAATTGTCCATTTGACATGTAGGTTCATCACAGAGTTTGATTCCAGGAAAATCAGGATTGTCCTTTAGACATGGTGGTAGGTTGGTAACATAATCGTAGGGTCTGTTAGGACAAAGTCCATATGAGTATGGATACTCTTCGGCCAAGAACCTTTCAATCTCCGAATCCGAACCTTCACTAATCTCAATTGTGTTTTATGTGTGTGGAAAGGGTTTGGGTTTGTTTCGAGCACATTGTGAGACCCAACGAGTGACATTTTTACTCTTATAATTAACATCGACGTTGCCTTTAAGCTTTCTCCCTGTGGGTTTTTTAACAGTCCTAATACAACTCTTAGGATACGAATCCGGTTGAGTGTCGAGTTGAGTAGAATCAGGGTAGTTCGAGGATTCCAAATTAGATATAGGATCACAGGGCATGAGCAAAGGGGGAGAGATGGTAGGTTTCACAAGGGTTTCTGTGATAACAGGCTTTTCAACCTGCCCCAACTCACTATTATCGAATCCATTTCATAACACAAAAGCATCCCAACAATCGTTGTTTAATTTCAACTGATGCATGATGATAATCTTGATTAAACCAGGATGGAACAAACTATAATCAGACTTCTGCCTCTTAAACTGCTTTCTCATCTTGTATAAACTTCTAAGGAGGAAATAGGGCATGTTCAGTGGGAAATCAATGAAGCTCATAAGAAATCGCAGGTGATACAAGAAAACCAACCCAGATCTCCCTTCACATGTAATAAATTGTTTCACAATAGCTAACAGATAATGCCATCTAGGTTTTAGAGATGAAACAAGCATACCTCAGTCTCTTAACATGGCTTTTCAAACAACAAGTTATCTTTAACATGGCTGCAAACTTTAGAAAAATATCACAATTGATGCTTGAACAACCTTCAATAGTCATTTTAGAGGGGAATTTTTTTTGTTCTCTTTGTCTGAACTATCCCATGATGCGGGCATGTGTGTCTCAAAAAGGAAAGGCTGACAAGCATAAAGGAAAAATCAAAAGAAACCAGCAAAGAAAAGAAAACAACAAGCAAAAAAATATATATTTACACAGTGTACATGGGAGTGTCATCGGAAAAAGTACTTTTTTAGAACTTGGCCATTCACTGGAAAGGTGTCTAGATGTCCCTCTAAATTCTGTAATCGGAAGGAACTGGGACCCAATTTATCAGCAATTAAGAATGGTCCCAACCACAAGTTCTGAAACTTTGTATGCTCTCCTTTTCCCTCATGAGGTTTGTCCCATTTTAGGACAAGGTCACCTACCTCAAGTTTCTGTCAGAGGCAGAATTGGAATCAAACCAGTTTTTCACAATGAGTTGATGTTGATCCAATTTCTGTTTTGCTTGAGCCCTCACTTCTTCTAATTTTAACAAAGCATTAATTCGATTCTCCAAAGGGGGACAGTCTTCTTCCTGTAATTTCTGCGATAGCTGCAGAGATGGGAGGAGGACATGTGGTGGAAGAATCGCCTCTCTGCCGTAAATGAGAAAGAAAGGTGAGTTACCCACAACAGTTTTAGGAGTTACTCTATCAGCCCAGATTGCATTCAATAGTGAGTTATACCAATTTTTATGGTTTTCAGAGACCGTTCTCTTGATAAATTTGATCAGATATTTATTAGTCGATTCTGCCAAACTGTTGCCTTGGGGGTAGTAGCTGGAAGAATACTTTAATTTAATTCCTTTTTCTAGAGAAAAATCACTCATCTCAAGAGATGAAAAATAATAAGCATTATCAAATGCCAGGCATTCAGGGATACCAAAATGAGTAATAATATTCGAATTCAAGAAAGATATTACCTGGCTAGTATTTAGAGCTTTTAATGGGGCAACCTCAGACCACCTAGTGAAGTAATCTGTGGTTGTTATGATATACTTATGCTACTTTGAGGATGGTGGATTGATTGGGCCTATAATATATATACCCCACTACTGAAAAGGAGAGTCTAATGATACTGGTTGAAGAGGGAAGGCTGATTTCTGTATCTATCCGGATGCTTTTTGACAAATTACACACTTGCAACACAAAGCATGAGTGTCTCTAAAAAGGGTAGGCCAGTAATAACCTTCTCTTAATACTTTATGGATAGTGATATCTCCACCAAAATGCCCACCAGCTTCTCTTGCGTGTAATTCCAATAAGACTTTTTCTGCTTCATTTTTCTCAAGGAAGCGCATTAGTACTCCATCAAAATTTTGACGAAACAGAATACCATTAATCAGATGAAAAGAAGTAGATTTTAATCTTAGTGCTCTCCATTTAGTGGGATCAAGGTTATGGGGAGTTGATCCGTGCATAATACAAAATTTTATATCATCATACTAGGGACTAACAGGGTTTTGTGCACAACAGATTTGATTTTGATAGTGTTGTCTTAGATTTAACATATCATTTTTCTCTTGCTACCCTGCAGCTGAACCATTGACCAATTTTCATAACCCTTGGCCTCTTACTATTTGTGCTGGGGTGATTTCTATGTCATACTCTTGCAAGGATGTGACCCAGTTTTCCCTTTTTTCACCTAGTTCTTTTTGTACTAACAGATTTATGACAACCGGGTAAGGGACAATGATTTTCGTCCTAGATTTGAAAAGATAAGATCGAAAGTGCTTTACTGTTTTGAAAATAGCATAGGCTTGTTGATCTACTGCTGGGTAATTAAGCTCTGCCCCCTTGAAAGCTGAGCTCATAAAGGTGATTGGGACTTCATTGTTTTCAGTGTTCTTTTGAGTTAGGACGGCGACATATGAACGGTCAAAAGCAAACATGTAGAGGGTGAAGTCTTGCGAAAAGGCAGGGCTCATTAGAGAAGGAGTGTCTATTATCGCATTTTTTATTAAACTAAAAGCCTAGCTTTCTAAAGGACCCTAATGGTATTGTACATCCTTTTTTATTAGGTTTTGTAATGGTCTCACCATTTCTGAAAAGCTGGGGACGAATCTCCTAACAAAGTTTATCTGACCTAAGAAAGATTGCATGGAATTTTTTGACGAGGGAGGGGGCAGTTTTGAAATGACTTGAGCTCTTTCAGGGTCAATAATCATCCGTTCGCTCAATACAATGAATCATAGGAGTTTACCTTGTTCTAATATGAAAATAGATTTTTTAGGATTCAAAGAAATGTCGTACTTACGACATTGCTGTAGAACGGATTTTAAATGAGCTAGATGATCTTCTTTATTTTTCGAGAATACAGTGACGTCACCTAGGTAAACTACGACAGATTGATTGATTAAGCCTCGGAGAGCGATGTCCATCGCTCTCTAGAAAGCGACGCCGGCGTTTATTAGTCCAAAGGGCATCTTTATATAAGCATAGGTGCCCCATGGAGTGTGGAAGGTGGTTTTGAGTTGGTTTGAAGGGGACATCAGGACTTGGTTATACCTTGAAAAACCATCCAACAAGGATAATCTTTCAAAACCATATACCTATTGAAGGATCTGTTCCATGGGAGGGACAGAGTAGTTGTCTTTATCAGACGCTTGGTTAAGATTTTGGAAATCGACACATAGTCAGATTTCACCAATCTTCTTTCTGACAGGGACAAGAATAGAGACCCATTGTGTGTGCCTAACTGGGAAAATTATCTTAGCGTTCAGGTGTTTGTTTAATTCCTTCTTGAATGTGGGTTCGAGTTTTGGGTGCATTTTCCTTAACTTTTGTTGAAAAGGTTGGGTTTAGGGTTTCATAGGAATAACATGTTGTATGATGTTAGGGTCAAAGGTTTTTAGGTCATCGTACGTCCAAGAAAAAACATATTTGAATTATTTAAACAACTTAATAAACGTTACTTTTTCTTGCTTAGAACACCCTACCCCTAAATTAATGTACTGTGGGTTGTCTTTAGTTCCCAAATTTATCTTTTCATATGTCAAAGAGGAACTATTCGTTTTACAATTCACTGATTCTCTGAACTTGTTGTGAAGATCATAAAATTTTTCTAATCTAACTACAGATTTCGGGATAGAATTTACCATGTCTGGTGAAGATTATGGAGATATTGGATATGGTATTACCGTAAAGTCACGAAGATTTTCGTCGAGTGTTCCTTCGTCGATCACCGCACCCTGGAAAGTTTCTTCCATATGTAGAAAACTTATAATCTGTTGATCGTCATCGAAGACTCTCCAATTCGTGATGTTGTTTGGGACGGATGGCCTGAACAATAGTTCGATGGAGAATGCATTCAGAGATAAGCCTTCTGCAGAAAAAAGTTTTCAATCTACATTAGCTAACAAATCAGCTTCCGAATTATTCAATCTAGGAATTGAGTTTATGTTAAATGCGGAGAACTTGTTCATTAAATTCCATACCTCAGTTTGGTAGCTTTTAAGGTGCGGAGATAAACAGTGGATATAATTTTTTACTTGTCTAACATCGATTTCCGAATCACCAAAGACAATCAAATTTTGAACGTTCATATCTAATGCTTTTCTGAGGCCTTGCAATAGTGCCTCATATTCTACTGTGTTGTTTTTACATTCAAATTCTAACCTGCAAGCAATCAGGGTCTTGTTACCTGTTGGATCGATGATCATGTAGCTTGCACTATCTCCTTCCTTGGATTTTGACCCATCAAAGTAAAGAGACCATATTTGATCATTGTCGGTTGCATGTGTCCACTGCAAAGAAGCTGTTGGTTGCGTATATGTCAAAATTTCAGACTGTTGTTTCGGGTTAGTGATGGTGGAAGTTTTGGCCACGAAATTAGCAAAAAAGGTATCCATCCCTTGTATTTTGGGTGAATCGCTAGAAGGAGTGAATGGTTCATTGGGATCATTTAAATCAGTCACCATTAACTTTAGATATTGTTCACTATTTACCTTGATTTTTTTGGGATTTCCATTCTCGGGTAGCCACAAGTGAGACCAATCCGTCGCAAAATAGCCGTGTAGCTTTTTTGACCAGTCTCTGCTAAAAAACAAACCATAAAATTCTGGGATATCTACAACAATAATATCAATCACTTGATGAACTTTAGGGTTAGATGACAATCTTATAAGAACAATTCTTAATTCCCCTATTACTTTAACACTAGTTTGATCAAGTTGGATAATCTTCAAGCTGGATGGTTGAACTTCGGCATTAACCTTTTGACAAACATACCAAGGCATTACGTTAGATGACGCACCTGAATCTACCATGCAAATGTGTATGTTCCTATTGAAAATTTCAAAAGTTAACAAAAATGGAGGGATGTTTCTACAAGTACTAATAGTGGAAGCTTGTTGCTTTTTACTCGTGGCCTCTAAAACTGATTTATCTACATTTTTTACATTATTTACAGGAAGGTCTCTTTTATCGTGAGGATCAGAAGTAGTTTTGGTGGAGGCCTTCTGAGGAACTTTGGGGTTGTTCTGAACACCTTTGTTACTGCTCGGATTGCCATTTTTTCCGCTCTCTACAATATTTGGTAGCATATTTTGCAAAAGAAAATGGAATTTTAATAATTCATAAACAGAAATGTTAGCCCTAGTCGTTTTTAGATCTTCAACCAAATCATAATCTAAACTTGGGTTTATTAAATTCTGTTTAGTCTCAGTTGATTTAGATTGTTTTGGAGGCAAATTCGTAGTGATTTTAGAAGAAGGATTATTTGTTGTCTTGCTCCTAGTATTGTAAGGATGCACTGTTTCAAAATTAGCTTGAAAAATGCTATCCAAAAAATGTCCAAAAATGTTCGGAGAGGATTCATATTCTTCTACTGTCTCTTGTTCAACTACTTCTTTAGGGATCTTAGGAGGCACCAAGTTATCATGTGCTTCTAGAATCATTTGAATAGCAAATTGCAGGCTTTCTAGATTTAGGCCTTCAATATTTGAATTAGGTCGGATGGTGGGAAAAGGCTTCCTAAAAGGGGGTTTGTAAGGCCCTTTGCTTGAAGAAGCTTCTTCAGCCGACCTTTTCAAATCTATAACTTGGTTGGACAGTTTTTGAACGACTTTCTGTAAGTTTTCTAAATATGAGCTTTCAGGTTGAGCTTTGTTTTGGGAAGGTCTAGGGAGGATTTCGATTTTATTTTTGGACGATGAACTAGTCTCAGTCTCGTTGCTAGTAGTGTATTTTAGACTGCGGATGTCTTTCTCGATCTGACTGGCCTCTTCGAAGGCTTCTAACAATGTAGCTTTCTTGGATCTCTTTACACAAATGGCTATGCTTTGATGTAAGGCTTTCCTATAATATGCTATAATAAGATTCTCAAAAGGCATCAAATATTTAGGGATTCAGTTCTTTAGTGTCAAGAACCTTTGATTAAAGTCTTTGATATTTTCTTTCGGGTTCATTCTTAAACAATAAAGTTCCATGACTAGAACTTCATGAGACTTATCGTCTTAGAACTTCTCAAGAAAACAGGATTCAAATTTCTCCCATGACACAATGGTGTGGGGCTGTTGGAAAAAGTACCACGTAGAGGCATTGCCCTCAAAGGTGTAGGGAAACAATCTACAAACTACGTCTTCATGCTCTACACTATGGAGTCTAATGGCTAACATAAACTTTTTGATGTGATCTTCAGTGATCTGTTTGGAGTCCGGGTCAAATTTAGGGAGCCATTTTTCTGAGTGTTTGGGTAAAGGATGTTGAGGCCCAAGTATGGCCACTGCATCTTGGTTGAGCCAGGGTCTGGCGGGATTGTTCGGGTTGGCCATAGGTGTGGGTGGTGTCGAAGGCTGGGATGAGGAACTACCTTCATCAGAGGATTCTTCTCTAGAAGAAGAAGGAGATGAAGGAGGTGGTGATGGTGGTATACCAGATCCTCCTGCTGCAGGAGTGAGGATTGGATCTATAGGGTTTAAAGTAAGGTCAGTGCCTCCAATTTTTTCTTTGATATCAGAGAAGTCTAGCGGTAGGTTTAGAGGTTGGTTTAATTGTCTTATACGAGCTAAGGCACTGTGCGATATTATGAGATATTGACGAACAATCTCTTGTATGTCACCACCCATAGGATTTGGAGTTATTGGTTCAACTGTGATCCGTGGATCGTCGCTTGATGTGGCTGATGTTTGAGGGACAATGTTGTCATCTGAATGATTTCTAGTCACTATAGGTGAGTGGGTAAGTGGTGGAGGAGTCTTACGACCTCCTTGTGACATTAATAGTTTTCAGGCCCTCCTTCTAGCGCCATTTGTTGATGAGCGAAATTGACCGCCTGGAGGAGTGAATCCGATCTGGGGTTGTCTAATTAAACCAAGACATTTGGATTGATCCACTCTGATGGGTTTAGCGGCCCTGTTAGTCGATCTAAGTCCTAAGAAAGCGAAAAAACAAAATTAAAGAAGATAAAATAACTTAATGAATAATACTCATTGAAAACTATATACAGATCTAATATATATTTACAGTTTACTGAATAATATTTATAACCTAAGTCTACTTATTATATATAGAATATATACAAATGAATTTATTTGTAATGTATATATAACATTTACAAAATGTGAATTTTAACCTAAATCTGCGAAAATCAACAACAAAGCTATCTTTCAATCATTTTTGATTTATTTTCTTATAATGTTTATAAACAAGAAATGGAAAAACAAACTGTCTATTTGAAAATAGACATAACAAACAGTAGAATATGTTTAGAATGCAGGGAATTTATGTATTAATTAAACTAATGAAATAAAACTAACAAACTAACCTGTTATCGCATCCCATATTCGTTTTGTGTAAAGCATCCAATCTCGCTGTCTGATGAGGCAAACCCACAACAGATCCTACAAGTGCTTCTCATAAACATCAAGTAGTAATGATTGAATCTGAATGATAGAGCATATAAGAGATATAGTAACAACAATCTTATAATTTCACAAGTGGCTAGATTGAGATAAATCTTGCTGTGAAAACTTGTGAATAAATGTTCAACGAATGATGAAGATAAATCTCTTAATCTCAAGTTTGAATAGAATAATTACTTTGTGTTAAATATGGGACATAAAACATGGATATCATATAAATTTTATCATACCAATCTGCAAAAAACCACGATAGCTAAAGCAATCACAATCTAATTACAAATTGAAATAATCATAACTTGAATAAAAACACGATATGGGGAAGCTAAAGCTGTGCAAATATCATATTCTATTCAAGTTTGTAAATCAAAAATCCATAGTTTTTGCCCCAAGTAGAGATGATTTCATGTTTAAAAAATAACATACTTATATAGGTTCTAGGAACAAAATGTTTCCTGTTGATAACATCTAATTTGTTCCAAAAAATGTGGGGGATGCTACCTCCCTGATTTTACATGATATTGAAACTAACTGCCTAATCTATTAACTAAAAACATAAATATAATATGGCTGAGAGATGCCAACAGTGCTTCAAATCTCCTTAGAAAGCATGGTTTCCTGAAAAAAAATAAAAATAAAAAGATTTCAGATGTATTTCCTGTTATCAAAACAAGTAATTCAAATTTTTCTAACTAGCTACAGAATCTCATGATTCTGTAGCTAGTTATAATTATAACTAGAATCATATTTTATTGAATCAATCAAAACAAACTAAAAATTAATCTGTGCAAACAAATCGTGTATCCTAAATTGAGAAAGATAGAATCATACTAAACTTTAAAAAAAAAATCATACCTCAAATTAAGGGATTCAAACAAATCAAGTAATATTTGAATTTACTATTGTTGTCGTTGCTTCCACATTCTTGAAAATAATAGACCCTATGGTTTTTCGGCATTTGTCTTTGGCTTGAGCTATGGATTGGAGTCTGTTATTCTCTTTTGTTAGAAAATCCACCTGGTCTTCCAAATATTTAAGCCGAGACTCAAGTAAAGGCACATCCTTGTAATACTTGTCGATCTAGGATCGACATTCATTACAGTGCGGCTGTAAAGACTGTGTATTGGTACTGATATTATTGACACCTGGAGAATTGTCCATTTGATATGTAGGTTCATCACAGAGTTTGATTCCAGGATTGTCTTTTAGACACGGTCGTAGGTTGGTAACATAATCGTAGGGTCTGTCAGGACAAAGTCCATATGAGTATGGATACTCTTCAGCCAAGAACCTTTCAATCTCTGAATCTGAACCTTCACTAATCTCAATTGTGTTTTCTGTGTGTGGATAGGGTTTGGGTTTGTTTTGAGCACATCGTGAGACCCAACGAGTGGCGTTTTTACTCTTATAATTAACATTGGCGTTGCCTTTAAGCTTTCTCCCTTTGGGTTTTTTAATAGTCTTAAAACAACTCTTAGGATACAAATCCGGTTGAGTGTTGGGTTGAGTAGAATTAGGGTAGGTCGAGGGTTCCAAATTAGAGACATGATCACAGGGAATGAGCGAAGGAGGAGAGATGGTAGGTTTCACAAGGGTTTCTTTGATAACATGCTTGTCAACCTACCCTAGCTCACTATTATTGAAGCCATTTCGTAACACAAAAGCATCCCAACAATCGTTGTTTAATTTCAACTGATGCATAATGATAATCTTGATTAAACCATGATGGAACAAACTAGAATCAGACATCAGCCTCTTAAACCGCTTTCCCATCTTGTATAGAGTTATAAGGAGTAAATAGGGCATGTTCAATGGGAAATCAATGAAGCTTATAAGAAATCACAAGTGATACAAGAAAACCAACCCAAATCTCACTTCACATGTAATAAACTATTTCACAATAGCTAATAGATCATGCCATCTAGGTTTTATAGATGAAACAGGCATACCTCGGTCGCAACTGGTAATTTTCCTTGAGGTGAACAACAATGACCAGGGAACCTCTTCAACCTTTGCATTCTTGAACCACTTTTGACCCACAGCTCATAAACCAGTAGCTTGGCTTGTAAAATCTTCATTTACCTCAAGATGCGCATCTCCTATTTTTGCTCTGCAACTGTCGAATGTCAACGCGAACTCTTAAGCAGGTCTCAGACTGAAACCCTCAAAATTTTCAATAAACAAACACCAGTCTTTCCTTTCTAAGTCATCTCTGGCGTTGTCAAATGATAGCAAGGTTTGGATGCCATTGGGCTCAATCCTCACCACAGGAGCCATG
The DNA here is from genome assembly GCA_032191745.1 of Picea mariana. Classification (NCBI taxonomy): domain Eukaryota; kingdom Viridiplantae; phylum Streptophyta; class Pinopsida; order Pinales; family Pinaceae; genus Picea; species Picea mariana. The sequence continues at coordinate 141,538 of JASDQU010106407.1, forward strand.
GCTAATAGTAGGGAATCAACACGAAAATCAGAGGTAGGGTTTGATAGAAAAAACATAGAGACATACTCCCGAGTTTCCTCAATGAAATGCAAAGACAGTTCGAAATGGTAGGCAGGAGCATTAATCACCATGCGTGGGAAGGAGATCATGAAGCTCGAGGCCATACAGAGCAATAATATCACATTGTACCTCATACGATACCTTGGGATATGGGTAGTGTAAGGATGAAAGCGCTTGTATACCATAGAGCACACATATTCATGACTTGATTACAAGGTAAAAGTTTGAAATAAACATTGTGTTAAAAGAATTTTATGAATCAAACCCCATTAATATTAATCAAATATTGATGACTGGGAGGTTTTTTTACTTATGTAACCAAGGCATGACTAGGACCAAGGAGTTATAAACTAGGAAAACCATCAAGTTCATAGTGAAAGACGACAATTCGACAATAGACCATATGAAAAGCTATCCTTTGATAAAAAATCGAAACCATGTGTGAATTCTAGCTGTGATTTTTCATGCTTACAGTCATGAAAACAAAAATCGAAAGGAAGGTATGTAAAAAGAGACAAGTGATAAGTGTTGTTGCTCATGACGAGTAATGAAAATTTAGAGCTTCTGTGTAGGTTGCTTATAAAAAATAGAAATTACATTATTGCTGCCAACAATGGTGACACGCTGGGAGAAGTAGTTATCTCTACCAAATGAACAAGTTCAGATTAGGATAATTAGAAAAAAATTCAAATCGAAAACAACCAAAAATTTTTCTGAACATCATTATCAATTATAAAGCATTCCAGTTTCAAATTACTATTATTTTAAAGAGACAAAAAATGACAACAATCTTAAAAAAAGAGAGTCATGATATTAAAGTTAAAATCTTCAATACTATTGACAGAGCTGTTGTTGCCAGCAGGCATTCATAGCCTTGACATGGATGTCATTCAACCCACTCTGATATCTTTATCCTGCCAAGAAGTTCCAGATCAGAACGAAGGACATTTAAGGTCAAAAGAATCCATATCTGAGAATTTTTCGTAAACCTAACATTGCTTTGCTGCCAACGGGCTTGTTTAGTACCCCGACAAAGTTATCTTGGCATCATGCATGCATTTACCTGCTTCCAGCAGACCTGTTCAGTATCTTGACGGGTTTACAAGCGCTTTCTGTAGCTCTCTGAAAATTTATTTAGTTTTAAAGATATTTAATAGAGTGGGGTGACGCTGAAAATCCCAATTTTTGGACATATCTTAGTAAATTATAGACCTTGAAGAAATTTCTTAGTTGTCCTTCATTCAGATCTGAAAATAGTTTGTTAATAAAACCAACTTTCAAAGCAGGGAGACATCTCTGAGTTGTTCTCTTAAGGAACAGGGATAGCGTAAGAAGAATTTTTATGGATGATCGTGAGTAACTTCAGTTACAGATTGAAATCAAGAAACGCTTTTCAAACAACAAGTTATCTTTAACATGGCTGCAAACTTTAGAAAAATATCACAATTGATGCTTAAACAACCTTCAACAATCATTTTAGAGGGGAATTTTTTTGTTCTCTTTGCCTGAACTAGCCCTTGATGTAGGCATGTGTGTCTCAAAAAGGAAATACTGACAAGCATAAAGGAAAAATCAAAACAAACCAGCAAAGAAAAGCAAACAACAAGCAAAACAAAAAATATTTACAGAGTGTAAATGGCAGTGTCATCAGGCAAAGTACTTTTTTAGAACTTGGCCATTCACCGGAAAGGTGTCTGGTTGTCCCTCTAAATTATGTAATTGGAAGGAACTGGGACCCAATTTCTCAGCAATTAAGAATGGTCCCAACCACAAGTTCTGAAACTTTGTATCCTCTCCTTTTCCCTCATGAGGTTTGTCCCATTTTGGGACAAAGTCACCTACCTCAAAATTTTTGTCAGAGGCAGAATTGGAATCAAACAAGTTTTTAACAATGACTTGATGTTGATCCAATTTCTGTTTTGCTTGAGCCCTCACTTCTTCTAATTTTAACAAAGTGTTAATTCAATTCTCCAAAGGGGGACAATCTTCTTTCTGTACTTTCTGTGATAGCTGCAGATATGGGAGAAGGACATGTGGTGGAAGAATCACCTTTCTTCCATAAACAAGAAAGAAAGGTGAGTTACCCACAACAGTTTTATGAGTTACTCTATTATCCCAGATTGCATTCAATAGTACGTTATGCCAATTTTTATGGTTTTCAGAGACCGTTCTCTTGATAATTTTGATCATATTTTTATTAGTTGATTCTGCCAAACCGTTGCCTTGGGGGTAGTAGCTGGAAAAATACTTTAATTTAATTCCTTTTTCTAGACCGAAATCACTCATCTCAAGAGATGAAAAATAAGAATCATTATCAAATACCAAGCATTCAGGGATACTGAAATGAGTAATAATATTCAAATTCAAGAAAGATATTACCTAGTTGGTATTTACAACTTTTAATGGGGCAGCCTTAGACCACCCGGTGAAGTAATCTGTGGCTGCTGTGAGGATGGCGGACTGATTGGGCCTATAATATATAGACCCCACTGCTAAAAATGAGAGTCTACTGAAATTGGTTGCATAGGGAAGGATGGCTTTTGTATCCGTCTGGATGCCTTTTGACAAATTACACACTTGCGACACAAAGCATGAGTGTCTTTAAAAGGGGTAGGCTAGTAATAACCTGATTTTAATACTTTATGGGTAGTGGTATCTCCACCAAAATTCCCACTAGCTTCTCTTGCATTGAATTCCAATAAGACTTTTTCTGCTTCTTTTTTCTCAAGGCAACGCATTAGTAATCCATCAAAATTTTTGACGAAACAGAATACCATTAATCAGCTGAAAAGAAGCATATTTTAATCTCTGTGCTCTCCTTTTAGTGGGATCAAGGTGACGGGGAGCTGATCCGTGTATAAGACAAAACTTGATATCATCATACCAGGGACTAACAGGGTTTTGTGCACAGCAGATTTGATTTTTTTGGTGTTGTCATGGATTTAACATATCATTTTCCTCTTACTGTCCTGCAACTGAATCAACGACCAATTTGCATAACCCTTGGCCTCTTACTATTTGTGCTAGGGTGATTTCTATGTCATACTCTTGCAAGGATGTGATCCAGTTTGCCCTTTTTTTGCCTAGTTCTTTCTGTACTAACAGATTTCTGACAGCCAGGTAAGGGACAATGATTTTCATCCTAGATTTCAAAAGATAAGATCAGAACAGATTTACTGCTTTGAAAACAGCATAGGCTTGCTGATCTACTGCTGGGTAATTAAGTTTTTCCCCCTTGAAGGATGATCTCATAAAGGTGATTGGGACTTCACTGTTTTCAGCGTTCTTTTGAGTTAGGATGATGGCATATGAATGGTCAGAAGCAAATGTTTAGAGGGTGAAGTCTTGTGAAAAGTTGGGGCTCATTAGAAAGGAGCGCCTATTAAGGCCTTTTTTATTGAATCAAAATCCTGGATTTCTAAAGGTCCCCAATGGTATTGTACGTCCTTTTCTAGGTTTTGTAATGGTCTCACCATTTCTGAAAAGCTGGGGATGAATCTCCTAACAAAGTTTATCTGAGCTAAGAAATATTGCATGGACTTTTTTGATGAGAGATGGGGTAGTTTCAAAATGACTTGAGTTCTCTTAGGGTTGATAATCATCCCTTCCCTCGATACAATGAATCCTAGAAGTTTACCTTATTCTACTACGAAAATATATTTTTTAGGATTCAAAGAAATGTTGTACTTACAACATTGCTGTAGAACGGATTTTAAATGAGCTAGATGATCTTCTTTATTTTTCGAGAAGACAGTGACATCATCCAGGTAAACTACGACATATTGATTGATTAATCCTTGGAAAGCAATGTCCATCGCTCTCTGGAAGGTGGCGCTGGTGTTTATGAGTCCAAAGGGCATCTTTCTATAAGCGTAGGTGCCCCATGGAGTGCGGAAGGTGGTTTTGAGTTGGTCTAAAGGGGACATCAGGACTTGGTTATACCCTGAAAAACCATCCAACAAGGATAATCTTTCAGAACCAGATACCTGTTGAAGGATCTGTTCCATGGGAGGGATAGGGTAGTTGTCTTTATCAGACGCTTGGTTAAGATTTTGGAAATCGATACATAGTCAGATTTCACCACTCTTCTTTCTGACAGGGACAAGATTAGAGACCCATTGTGTGTGCATAACTGGGAAAATTATCTTAGCATTCAGGAGTTTGTTTAATTCCTTCTTGGTCATGGGTTCGAGTTTTGGGTGCATTTTCCTTAACTTTTGTTGAAAAGGTTGGGTTTTGGGTTTCATAGGAATAATGTGTTGTATGATGTTAGGGTCAAATGATTTTAGGTCATTGTATGTCTAAGAAAAAACATCTTTGAATTCCTTAAACAACTTAATAAACACTACTTTTTCTTGCTCAGAACACCCTACCCCTAAATTAATGTACTGTGGGTTGTATTTAGTTCCCAAATTTACCTTTTCATATGTCAAAGAGGAACTATTCATTTTACAGTTCATTGATTTTTTGAACTTGTCCTGAAGATCATAAAAGTTTTCTAATCTAACTACAGATTTCAGGATAGAATTTACCATGTCTGATGAAGATTCTAGAGATATTAGATCTGGTATTACTGTAAAGTCACAAAGATTTTCGTCATGTGTTCCTTCATCGATCACCGTGCCCTAGAAAGTTTCTTCGATATGCAGAAAACTTATAATCTGTTGATCGTCATTGAAGACTCTCCAATTAGTGATGTTGTCTAGGATGGATGGTCTGAACAACAACTCGATGGAGAATGCATTCGAAGATAAGCCTTCTGTAGGAAAATTTTTGAAGTTGCATTAGCTAACAAATCAACTTCTGAATTATTCAATCTAGGAATTGAATTTATGTTAAATGCGGAGAACTTGTTCATCAAATTCCATACCTCAGTTTGGTAGCTTTTAAGGTGCGGAGATAAACAATGGATAGAATTTTTTACCTGTCTAACCACGATTTCTGAATCACCAAAGACACCCAAATTTTGAACGCTCATATCTAATGCTTTTCTAAGGCCTTGCAATAGTGCCTCATATTTTGTTGTGTTGTCTTTACATTCGAATTCTAACCGGCAAGCAATCAGGGTCTTGTTACCTGCTGGATCGATGATCACGCAGCCTACACCAGCTCCTTCCTTGGATTTTGACCAATCAAAGTAAAAAGACCATATTTGATCGTCGTCGGTTGCATGTGTCCACTGCGAAGAAGCTATTGGCTGTGTATATGTCAAAATTTCAGATTGTTGTTGCGGGTTAGTGATGGTGGAAGTTTCGACCACGAAATTACCAAAAAAGGTATCCATCCCTTGTATTTCGGGTGAATCTCCAGAAGGAGTGAATGGTTCATTGGGATCATTTAAATCAGACACCGTGAACTTTAGATAACGTTCACAATTTACCTTGATTCTGTTGGGATTTCCATTCTCACGTAGCCACAAGTGAGACCAATCCATTGCAAAATAGCCGTGTAGATGTTTTGACCAATCTATGCTAAAAAACAAACCATAAAATTCTGGGATATCTACAACAATAATATCATTCACTTGATGAACTTTAGGGTTAGACGACAATCTTATAAGTACATTTCTTAATTCGCCTATTACTTTAACACTAGTTCGATCAAGCTGGATAATCTTCAAGATGGATGGTTGAAATTCATATTAATCATTTGAGAAACAGACCAAGGCATTACATTAGATGACGCACCTGAATATACCATGCAGTTGTGTACGTTCCTATCAAAAATTTCAAAAGTTAACAAAAATGGAGGGACATTTCTGCGAGTACTAATAGTGGAAGCTTGTTGCTTTTTACTCGCTGCCTCTAAAACTAATTTATCTACATTTGTTACATTATTTATAGGAAGGTCTCTTTTATCATGAGGATCAAAAGTAGTTTCTGTGGAGGCCTTCTGAGGAACTTTGAGGTTGTTCTGAACACCTTTGTTACTGCTCGGATTGCCATTTTTGCTGTTCTTTGCAATATTTTATAGCATTTTTTGCAGAAGAATAGGGAATTTTAATAATTCATAAACATAAATGTTAGCCCTAAGCTTTTTTAGATCTTCAACTAAATCATAATCTAAACTTGGGTGTACTGAATTTTGTTTAGTCTCAGTTGATTTAGACTGTTTTGGAGGCAAAGTCATAGTGATTTTAGAAGAAGTCTTATTTGTTGTCTTGCTCCTAGTATTGTAAGAATGCACTGTTTCGAAATTAGCTTGAAAAATAATATCCGAAAAATGTCCAAAAATGTTCGGAGAGTATTCATCTTCTTCTACTGTCTCTTGTTCAACTACTTCTTCAGGGATCTCAGGAGGCACCAAGTTATCATGTGCTTCTAGAATCATTTGAATAGCAAATTGCAGGCTTTCTAGATTTAGGCCTTCAGTATTTGAATTAGGTCAGTTGGTGGGAAAAGGCTTCCTAAAAGGGGGTTTGTAAGGCCCTTTCCTCGAAGAATCTTATTCAACCGACCTTTTCAAATCTATAACTTGGTTGGATAGTTTTTGAATGACATTCTGTAAGTTTTCTAAATCTAATCTTTTAGGTTGAGCTTTGTTTTGGGAAGGTCTAAAGAGGATTTCGATTTTCTTTTTGGACGATGAACTAGTCCCAGTCTTGTTGCTAGTAGTGTCTTTTAAACTGAGAATGTCTTTCTCGATCCGACTGGCCTCTTCAAAGGCTTCTAAAAACGTAGCTTTCTTGGATCTCTTTACCCAAATGGCTATGCTTTGATGTAAGATTTCGTATAATATGCTATAATAAGATTCTCGGCATGCATCAAATATTTAGGGATTCGGTTCTTTAGTGTCAAGAACCTTTGATTAAAGTCTTTGATATTTTCTTTGGGGTTCATTCTTAAACTAGAAATCTCCATGACTATAACTTCAGGAGACTTGTTGTCTCCGAACTTCTCAAGAAAACAGGATTCAAATTTCTCCCATGAAACGATGGTGTAGGGCTATTGGGCAAAGTACCACGTAGAGGCATTGCCCTCAAAGGTGTAGGGAAAAAATCTACAGACTATGTCTTCGTGCTCGACACTATGGAGTCTAATGGCTAACATAAACTTTTGATGTGATCTTCAGCGATCTATTTGGAGTCCGAGTCAAATTTAGTGAGCCATTTTTCTGGGTGTTTAGGTAAAGGATGATGAGGCCTAGGTATGGCCACTGCATCTTGGTCAAGCCAGGGTCTGGCAGGATTGTTTGGGTTGGCCATAGGTGTGGGTGGTGTCGAAGGCTGGGATGAGGAACTTCCTTCATCAGAGGACTTTTCTCCAGAAGAAGAAGGAGATGAAGGAGGTGGTGATGGTGGTATACCAGATCCTCCTGCTGCAGGAGTGAGGATTGGATCTATAGGGTTTAAAGTAAGGTCAATGCCTCCAAGTTGTTCTCTGATATTATAGAAGTCTAGTGGTTGGTTCATAGGTTAGTTTGGTTGTCTTATACGAGCTAAGGAATTGTGCATTCTTATGAGAGATTGGCGAACAATATCTTATGTGTCACCACCTGTAGGATTTGGAGTTACTAGTTCAACTGTGATTCGTGGATCATCATTTGATGTGGTTGTTATTTGAGGGACAATGTTGTCATCTAAATGACTTCTAGTCACTATAGGTGATTGGGTAGGTGGTGGAGAAGTCTTACAACCTCCTCGTTCCATTAATAGTTTTCAGGTTCTCCTTCTAGCGCTAGTTGTTGACGGGCGAAATTGACCGCTTGTCAACTAGAGGAGTGAATCCATTCTGGGTTTGTCTAATTAACCCAAGCCATTTGGATTGAGCCACTCTGACGGGTTTAGTGGCTCTGTTAGCCAATCTAAGTCCTAAGAAAGAGAAAAAACAAAACTAAAGAAGATAAAATAACTTAATGAATAATACTCGTTGAAAACTATATACATATCTAATATATATTTATAGTTTACTGAATAATATTTATAACCTCAGTCTACTTATTGTATGTAGAATATATACAAATGACTTTATTTCTAATGTATATATAACATTTACAAAATGCGAATTTTAACCTAAATCCGCGAAAATCAACAGCAAAGCTATGTTTCAATCTTTTTTTATTTATTTTCTTATAATGTTTATAAACAAGAAATGGAAAAACAAACTGTCTAATTGAAAACAGAGATAACAAACAGTAGAATATGTTTAGACTACAGGAATTTTTTGTAGTAATTAAACTAATGAAATAAAACAAACAAACTGACCTGTTATCACATCCCATATTCGTTCTGTGTATAGCATCTAATCTCACTGTCTGATGAGGCAAACCCGCAACATATCCTACAAATGCTTCTTGTAAATGCGAAGTAGTAATGATTGAATCTGAATGATAGAACATATAAGAGATATAGTGACAACAATATTATAATTTCACAAGTGGCCACATTGAGATAAATCCTGCTGTGAAAACTTGTGAATAAATGTTCAATGAATGATGAAGATAAATCTCTTAATGTCAAGTTTGAACATAATAATTACAGTCTGTTTAATATGGGACATAAAACATGGATATCATATAAATATTATCATACCAATTTGCAATAAGCCACGATATCTAAAGCAATCACAATCTAATTACAAATTGAAATAATCATAACTTGAATAAAAACACGATATGGACAAGCTAAAGCTATGCAAATATCATATTCTATTCAAGTTTGTAAATCAGAAATCCATAGTTTTTGCCCTAGGCAAAGATGATTTCAAGTTTACAAAATAACATACTTATATAGGTTCCAGGAACAAAATGTTTCTCATCGATAACATCTAATCTGTTCCAAAAAATGTGGGGGATGCTACCTCCCAGACTTTCCTTGATATCAAAACTAACAACCTAATCTATTAACTAAAAACATAAAGATAATATGGCTGAGAGATGCCAATAGTGCTTCAAATATCCTTAGAAATCATGGGTTCCTGAAAACAAATAAAAATAAAAAAGATTTCAGATGTATTTCTAGTTATCAAAACAAGTAATTCGAATTTTTCTAATTAGCTATAGAATCTCACGATTATGTATCTAGTTATAATTATAACTAGAATCATATTTTATTGAATCAATCAAAACAAACTAAAAATTAATCTGTGCAAACAAATCGTGTATCCTAAATTGAGAAAGACAGAATCGTACTAAACTTTCCAAAAAAAATCATACCTCAAATTAAGGGATTCAAACAAATCAAGTAATCTTTGAATTTACTATTGTTGTCGTTGCTTCCACATTCTTAAAAATAACAGACCCTGTGGTTTTTTGGCATTTGTCTTTGGCTTGAGCTATGGATTGGAGTCTGTTATTCTCCTTTGTTAGCGAATCCACCTGGTCTTCGAAATATTTAAGCCGAGACTGTAGGAAAGGCACATCCTTGTAATACCTGTCGATCCAGGATCGACATTCATTACAGTGTGGTTGTAAAGGCTGTGTATTGGTACTGATATTATTAATAGCTGGAGAATCATCCATTTGACATGTAGTTTCATCACAGAGTTTGATTCCAGGAAAATCAGGATTGTCTTTTAGACACGGTGGTAGTTTGGTAACATAATCGTAGGGTTTGTCAGGACAATGTCCATATGAGTATGGATACTCTTTGGCCAAGAACCTTTCAATCTCTGAATCCAAGCCTTCACTAATCTCAATTGTGTTTTCTGTGTGTGGACATGGTTTGGGATTGTTTCGATCACATCGTGAGACCCAACGAGTGGCCTTTTTACTCTTATAATTAACATCGATGTTGCCTTTAAGATTTCTCCATGTGGGTTTTTTAACAGTCTTAACACAACTGTTAGGATACGAATCCGGTTGTGTGTCGGGTTGAGTAGAATAAGGGTAGGTCGAGGGTTCCAAATTAGAGACAGGATCACAGAGCATGAGTGAAGGAGGAGATATGGTAGGTTTCACAAGGGTTTCTGTCATAACAAGCTTGTCGACCTGCCCCAGCTCACTATTACCAAAGCCATTTCATAACACAAAAGAATCCCAACAATCATTGTTTAATTTCAACTGATGCATAATGATAATCTTGATTAAACCATGATGGAACAAACTAGAAACAAACTTCTGCCTCTTAAACCGCTTTCCCATCTTGTATAGACTTCTAAGGAGGAAACAGGGCATGTTCAACGGGAAATCAATGAAGCTCATAAGCAATCGCAGGTGATACAAGAAAAACAACCCAAATCTCCCTTCACATGTAATAAATTGTTTCAAAATAGCTAACAAATCATGCCATCTAGGTTTTAGAGACGAAACAGGCATACCTCGGTTGGAACTTGTAATTTTCCTTGACGTGAACAACAATGACCAGGGAACCTCTTCAACCTTTGCGTTCTTAAACCACTTTTGCCCACAACTGGTAAACTGGTAGCTTGGCTTATAAAATCTTCATTTACCTCAAGCTGCACATCTCCTATCTTTTCTCTGCAACCGTCAAATGTCAACGCAAACTCTTGAGTAACTCTCAGATTGAAACCCTCAAACTTTTCAATAAACAAACACCAACCGTTCCTTTCTAAGTCGTCTATGTCATTGGGCTCAATCCTCACTACAGGAGCCATGGCTCACAGAAAGGAATCAACACAGAAATCGAAGGTAGGGTTTGATAGAAAAAACACAGATTCATACTCTTGAGTTTCCTCAATGCAATGCAAAGACAGTTCGAAATGGTAGGGAGGAGCGTTAATCACCATGCGTGGGAAAGAGATCATGAAGCCTGAGGCCATACAGAGAAATAATATCACATTGTACCTCATACGATACCTTGGGATATGGGTAGTGTAAGGATGTAAGTGCTTGTATACCATAGAGCGCACATATTCATGACTTGATTACAAGGTAAAAGTTTGAAATAAACATTGTGTTAAAAGAATTTTATGAATCAAACCCCATTAATATTAATCGAATACTGATGAGTGGGAGGTTTTTTTACTTATGTAACCAAGGCATGACTAGGACCAAGGAGTTATAAACTAGGATAACCATCAAGTTCATAGTGAAAGATGATAATTCGACAAAAGACTATATGAACAATTATCCTTTCATCAAAAATAAAAACAAAGTGTGAATTCTAGCTATGAGTTTTCATGCTTACAGTCATGAAAACAAAAATCGAAAAGAAGGTATGTAAAAAGTGACAAGTGATAAGTGTCATTGTTCATGACGAGTAATGAAAATTTAGAGATCCTATGTAGGTAGCTTATAAACAATAGAAATTACATTATTGTTTCCAACAGGCTTTAAGAAAAGTGTTTCTTCATATAATGCACATTAAATGGGCCAACAAAAAGTTCAAAGTCTTCCAAGTTCTGCAATTTATAAGTGTTATTTTTAAAAAATTCATAAATCTTAAAAGGACCAATCCACAAGGATTCAAATCTACCATGTTTACTCTTGCCTTGCCTTTCTGCATCCCATTTGAGCACCAGGTCTCCCATCTAGAATTATTTTTTCTTCACCTTCTTGTCAAATGCTTGCTAGATCTTCTTTTGATGGCTCTATGATTTATCAAAGAGTTACTCCCTGGTCTGTTGTAATTCCACTAGCTAATGCATCCTTCTGATCATATCATCTGGGTTTCCTTGTTGGTCTTGAAAAAACTTTGCCATAGGTGATGCAATTTGAGAAGAAAAAACACCCTCAGTTCCATAGACCAACTAAAATGGGGTAGTACCAATTGATCCCTTGGTTGTTACTCGATCTTCCCATAGCGCAAACTTTGGCTTTGAATGCTAAGACTTTTTGTTATCCTCTAGAAGTTTTTTGATGATATTTACTAGACTTTTGTTAGAGGACTCTGCCAAGCCATTACCTTGAGGGTAATAAGGAGTAGAATGAAAAAGTTGGATTCCAAACTTTTCATAGAATTTGACCAGAGGTTTAGCTTTAAAAGTTGTAGCATTATCAGTCATAATCTTGTTAGGACATCCAAATCTTGACTACTTTATGTGTTGCATTTATTATAGGAATGGATTCTATCCTTTTGGTTAAATAGTCAGTGGAAGTCAGGATCCAACGATCTTGACCACTTGAAGCCAGATGGATTTCTCCAATGAAATCTAATCCCCATTGCTGGAAAGGACCAGATACCATTATGGGCTTCAGAGGCAGAGATTTTAGGTGTTTCTTGCCTAAAAATTTCTGACATTTATCACAGGCCCTCATCTTTGCACTGACATCAGTGAATAAACTAGGCCAAAAGTACCCAACTCTGAGTATTTTATATGTTTTGGTCCTCCAAAAATGATGGCCTCCACATAGCCTTTCATGAAGATCAAACATGGTTTTCTTTTCCTCATCTAGGTCCAAGCATATTAAAAGAACCCGTACATGATATTTCCAATACAATACATGATCAAAAATGCACTATTTGATGGATTTAAATTTTAAATCCCTCGCATTAGTCTTCTCATGTCCAGCTGGGGGTTGTAATTTCTACAAGAAATGAATAAGGTCTTTGTACCAATTACACTCTGTCAATTTGAGACTGATTTGCGAGATGCTACTAGAAATATCAGCCTGGTAATATACAAAATCTACATTCATGAAATTAACCCCAAGTGCCTTACAATTTGATTCAGATAACATTATAGCTAAACCTTTCCCTTTCACCAACTTGATAGGTTTTATTTTGAGATCAAATTCCATAATTTTTGCAATCCACTTACTCCTCTTTCCATCAATGTTAGGTTGAATGAGAATTTCTTTAACAAAGGCTGATGGGACATAAGAAATAATCCTAGAAAGCGTAAAATACACTCTCAAATCCTTGAGGGATTTAACCAAAGCATATGATTTATTTTCAATGATGTCATACATGATTTCAGAATCCCTCAAAGCCCTTCTTAAAAAAGAAATAGGTTGCTCCATTCCATCTGAATTTTTCTGAAGGAGGACTGTTGAGCCTCTAAATTGACATCCCCACTACCCTATTATACTCCTCATTTATACCTTTTTGTCTTACCTAAGCTTGGATAAATGACAAAGAACACTACCATTATCCATTGATGAGGTCATAAGGTAAAGTATAATTGAATTCATGCATTTTGTGGTTTATTGAGCTAGGAGACTAAATACTTCATGTACTAATGTTTTAAATTGCCACGTATAACCTTTGACCTATAATGAGTCCAACATTTCTGTATCAGCTCAGCCATCCAGTACTTATGCGCCAGATTTCCACTGTCTAAATCCGGTACCAAGTGCACCTTCCATCCAGATCTAGTACCGAACCATTCACTGTTGCGATCCGGTACCAATGGCCGCAGACTGTTCTAGTCCAGTACCAACCACTCACGTGTTGTTTAGATCTAGTACCATCTACCGAATCTCACCTGTCATGATCCGGTACCAATACAAGAAGCAAAATATTCCAATTTTAGCCCCAAATCGTGTCCAAGATAATTGTTGGATGTTTGTTGAGTCATCAAAGCTTTAGCAAGACTATGTTAAGTTAGTTTTTTTATTGCTTCATCCTCACACACTTCATGTCATGAGGATGAAGCTTAAAATATGTAACCAAATATATAAATTTGACAATTGATTGATTTGTTAAAGATTTCACCTCCTTGTGTTTCACGACTAAGACTATTTAAATAGTCATGGCAAGGATGGTGGAGGTAGTAGAGAGTTAGTATAACCCAGCATGTGAACCAACATTACATATGGTATAACACATTCTGATTTGAAGTTTAATAGAAGGATGTCACTTATTTCTAGGTCTTGATCATTTATGAATGAATGTGAGTTGAGTTGTTAGCATAGTTTAATTCTATGTTTTTAAATTTAAGTAAGAGGAATGTGTGGATTGAAAGAAATCTTACTGTAGACTCCAATCGTTGACCTGTTAAAGCACCAAGGGCCAACCACCCAACAAAGGTCAGCATTCTTATAGATTAGTGTTAGTAGTTGATTTCAATAGTATAGATTTTAGATTAGTTGAATATTAATTCTTTCAGATGATAGCAGTATAGTTTAGACTAGGATTTCAATTATACAATTGTTTGGAGATATTTACTTACTCTGTTTTGCATATGTTTTGTTTCTATTTTTATGAATTTGACTTTGTTTCATGGACATAAATGTTGGTAGCAGTAGTCAGACCTATTTGAAGGAGAACTAGTAAAGTTTACAATAGCACATTGTGAACCACAACATAATTAGTATATTGACTATTTAACTACCCATGCTATGTCTTGATGATTTATGTGGGATTTCCCTTTCAAAAGTGTGATTGCATAGTTAGTTTTCTGGGTCAGATAGCAGAGATGATCTGTGAAAGAACTCCATCTCATATTTTCATGTTCCATAATGGAGTAGATAGCCCCTCTATGAAAGACAACCAAAGTGTGTTTTGATTTGCTAGTTTGTTTTGTTTCCAGCATGCATAATCTAGAATAGTTCTATACTCATGACATTAGAATTACCTTTCTTACTGGTGTCTTGCAAATATGTTGATTACGAATCCTAGATTGATAATTAATGAGTGCATTATACTAAACATATAAGTAGCACACCATTTTGGCGTCGTTGTCGGGGAAAGTTCAAGGGGAGCCAGCGAGGCTCCAGAAAAAGAACCTAAAATAGAAGAATCAACATTGGGGCAAGTAGAACTTGATTCTGCTGACTGTTCAGGAGACACACAAAATCCGGTTTCTAAACCATCTATCAATGGAATGGAAGAAGAAGAAGGAAATGCAGCCACTGAGACTGAGAACTTTGGGTTTCCAATCTTGGATATTTCTGGAAACATTAGCATGAAGAATATCCCACTATCATCGTTACCCAATTTCAGAGGTATGCCAACTGAAGATCCAAATTTATTTTTATTTGAGTTTGACAGATTATGTAGAAGCTATAACTACTCAGACGATGCCCAAAAACTTAACCTCTTTCCTGCTACAATGAAAGATTCAGCCTTAATATGGTTCATGAGCTTAGGAGAAAATTCAATCCTCTCTTGGGATCAAATGAAAGACACATTTTTATGGAAATACTAAGACTATAGTAAGTGTTAGTGATAATTCTTGTCATGGGCTCAAGAGAATTCGGGTCTGCAAGTTGCACAAAGTGATCAAGCGCAGCTCGGGAGAATCCTTGTTTTTCCAAGTAGCAGGTCAAGCAAGCGAGAAAAATGTCGTCGGCAGCATCCAAGGTCTATTTTTGTGAAGCAGATAGATGGTCGATGGGTAATTGCAGGCAGCCCAGTCACGCCAAGTATAGCACAGAAGTTTTTAAAGAGGTGAACGATCAGAAGTCTCCATGGGGAACTCGCGAAGTAACGAGGGCCGGTGATCGTGATCAGTTGATGTGTGGATTCATTTCTTGAACTCAGGGTTCGTGAGTTCGTAGGGAGGACCATATCCTTTGGTTGCGCAATATCGCGAGTCGCGAGAATTGTGGAATGGAAAAAAAAACCATCGCCGCTCGGGATTTCGTGGAAGGAGAGTGCCAATGTTCGATGCTCTGCTCGCGAGGTCGCAAGTTGCGAGAGGCGCTAGCACTTAAGCCTTAGCCCACAGTTATGTGTGGAGGGCACCGACAGTAAAACGAGCTACACAGTATTGCTAAGAAGATATCATTCGTCCATCCAGAGGGACATGTGGTGCGCGATTGGGCTCCTCGCATTTTCGCCCATCGCGACTTTGAAGCACAAGGACTAGCTCTTCCCAGCCGCGAGACATGAAGTGTCGAAGGCGTCCAGGGCCCAGGCCCACAGTATTGCTGAGAAGATCTCAGTCGTCCATCCAAGGGGACGCGTAGTGCATGATCAATCCATGTCATCATTTCGTCTATCATAACCTTGAAGCATGAGGAGCAGCCTCCTCCCGTCCACAAAACACGAAATGTTGAAAGCGCCTTGGAAGATAGGCACAGGGTCACAGCCCGTGGTCACTTGGGGGTGATAGAAAGAGCTGCGCAATAGGCCGAAGTGCGGAGTTTAGCTGCAGAAGGGATCACTGTGTTCTCCAGGTGCAGGTTCAACTTGGTCTCAATCCTAGTACCTACTTAGAGTGAATGAAGAAGAGAGGGGGTGGTTGAAACCTCGCCTCACTCATTAATTGTAGGGGATGGAGGCTTTGGCAAACCATCTTCCCGAGGAAGTCCTGTGTATCGATTTTCTCAAATAAGCCATGCCGAATTCTTCATCTTGACAGAGGAGTCTGCACACTCTATCCGAACACTTAATAGCTCAGCTACCCTCCTTACAGGAGCCATGCTGAGTTAAGGTGGCATCTGAAGAAAGATATCAGTACGAGTTTGACTGAAGGGATGCCACGCCTTGGAGGTCTGAGCACGCCTCTATTGGGAAAATTTGGAGGAGTATATGTAGGCATTTTTTCCATTTTTGTAAGCATCGATGGTAGAGCAAGGCTCCCTACTGTAATGTTTTGGCAGTTATCCTAGCTTTCGGTTCATGCATCTATATATGAGATTTCTTGTTTTATGACAGACAGTTCTTCTTACTCCATCTAGTTTTCATCTTATGCTAAGAGAGTTTGTGAACGACTGACTCGTGTGAATTATTGCAGTTCTACTATGATAAATGATTTATTGTTGCATTATTGCATTCTATGGCCTTATGTTTGAATGTAAGATGATATTGCATTTGGACATCTTCTTCCTCAGCCTGTTAGAAACCTGATGTTAATAACAGACCTCTGCTTTTCTCTTATATAAGTCTTCCACCTGTTCACCCTTTACTACAGCTCACTATATGAAGTTTACTCAAGACCTCACTTTCTCATGCATACCTGACCTAGTCTCAGAGTTGGAATGCTACTGTTTTGACTTTCCCGCCATTCGATCACCCATATATGAACAGTCGTGACATAAAACTGATGGGCGTCGGGCTCTGCTCCTGATAGTAATCCGGGAGTGACTTTCGTTGCCAACAGTAAGGATAATTCTAAAAATGACATTTTTAAAATGTAGCAAACAGAAGATGAAAGCCCTGAAGACTACTTAGAAAGGTTCTTATACAACTACCAGAAATCAAAATTATTCACCAAAGACCCAGCTGTAGTAAGAACTGTATTTTTGAAGGGTATTAGATATGAATGGATAGAAGTTTTAAATTTGTTAAGTTCAGGATATGTGCACGAAAATCCTTTTGCAGAGATTGCAGATTACTGTAGAAGATGATCAAGAGAACAAGCTAAAATAGGCAAAGAACTAGGAGATTCTTTTAGCAGAAATACAAGACAAAGCTCAGGAACTGTCACCAGAATTGAGTTAGGAAACCTATTAGAGAACTTTAAAACAAACATCTTGAGCATAATCAGTAACTAATCAGATACCCTAAAACTAAAAAAGAAACAAGAAGAAGAGGTTGTTTTAGAAATCTTCTGTCCTAAATGTCGAAAGAAACATGGTGAGAAAGAATGTCCATTAAATGTCATAGAAATATGTGGCCTGTGTACACTAGAGCACCCCACATCTGAGTGTCCAACTTTTCTTGAACTACAAGCCAGGTATAGGGGAGAAGGAGTCTCACAAGAACAGTCATACCCTTCCAAAAGACCTTGGAGAGCACAAAACCCCAATGCATTTTATGACCCTAATGCACAGTATCAACAAC
>JASDQU010106407.1:203500-213990 GCA_032191745.1 Picea mariana
AGTAGATCAGCAAGCCTATGCTATTTTCAAAGTAATAAATCACTTCCGATCTTATCTTTTGAAATCTAGGATGAAAATCATTGTCCCTTACCTGGCTGTCAGAAATCTATTAGTACAGAAAGAACTAGGCAAAAAAAGGGAAAACTGGATCACATCCTTGCAAGAGTATGACATAGAAATCACCCTAGCACAAATAGTAAGAGGCCAAGGGTTATGCAAATTGGTCGTTGATTCAGCTGCAGGACAGTAAGAGGAAAATGATATGTTAAACCCAAGACAACACCAAAAAAACCAAATCTGCTGTGCACAAAAACCTGTTAGTCCCTAGTATGATGATATCAAGTTTTTTCTTATACACGGATCAGCTCCACGTCACCTTGATCCCACTAAAAGGAGAGCACAGATATTAAAATATGATTCTTTTCAACTGATTAATGGTATTCTGTTTCGTCAAAATTTTGTTGGATTACTAATGCACTGCCTTGAGAAAAATGAAGCAGAAAAAGTCTTATTGGAATTGCACGCAGGAGAAGCTAGTGGGCATTTTGGTGGAGATGCCACTGCCCATAAAGTATTAAAAGCAGGTTATTACTAGCCTACCCTTTTTAAAGACGCTCATGCTTTGTGTTGCAAGTGTGTAATTTGTCAAAAGGCATCCAGACGGATACAAAAGCCAGCCTTCCCTCTACAACCAGTTTCAGTAGACTCTCATTTTTAGTAGTGGGGTCTAGATATTATAGGCCCAACCAATCTTCCATCCTCACAGCAGCCACAGATTAATTCACCGAGTGGTCTAAGGCTGCCCCATTAAAAGTTGTAAATACCAACTAGGTAATATCTTTCTTGAATTTGAATATTATTACTCATTTCAGTATCCCTGAATGCTTGGTATTTGATAATGATTCTTATTTTTCGTCTCTTGAGATGAGTGATTTTGGTCTAGAAAAAGGAATTAAATTAAAGTATTTTTCCAGCTACTACTCCCAAAGCAATGGTTTGGCAGAATCAACTAATACAAATCTGATCAAAATTATCAAGAGAACGGTCTCTGATAACCATAAAAATTGGCATAACGCACTATTGAATGCAATCTGGGATGATAGAGTAACTCCTCAAACTGTTGTGGGTAACTCACCTTTCTTTCTCGTTTATGGCAGAAAGGTGATTCTTCCACCACATGTCATCCTCCCATATCTGCAGCTATCGCAGAAAGTATAGGAAGAAGATTGTCCCCCTTTGGAGAATCAAATTAACGCTTTGTTAAAATTAGAAGAAGTGAGGGCTCAAGAAAAACAGAAATTGGATCAACATCAACTGATTGTTAAAAACTTGTTTAATTCCAATTCTGCCTCTGACAGAAATTTTGAGGTAGGTGACTTTGTCCCAAAATGGGACAAACCTCATGAGGGAAAAGGAGAGCATACAAAGTTTCAGAACTTGTGGTTGGGACCATTCTTAATTGCTGAGAAATTGGGTCCCAGTTCCTTCCAATTACATAATTTAGAGGGACAACCAGACACCTTTCAGGTGAATGGCCAAGTTCTAAAAAGTACTTTGCCTGATGACACTCCCATGTACACTGTGTAAATATTTTTTTTTTTGCTTGTTGTTTGCTTTTCTTTGCTGGTTTGTTTTGATTTTTCCTTTATGCTTGTCAGTATTTCCTTTTTGAGACACACATGCTTGCATCAAGGGCTAGTTCCGACAAAGAGAACAGAAAAATTTCCCCTCTAAAATGATTGTTGAAGGTTGTTTAAGCATCAATTGTGATATTTTTCTAAAGTTTGCAGCCATGTTAAAGATAACTTGTTGTTTGAAAAGAGTTTCTTGATTTCAATCTATAACTGAAGTTACTCACGATCATCCATAAAAATTCTTCTTACGCTATCCCTATTCCTTAAGAGAACAACTCAGAGATGTCTCCCTACTTTGAAAGTCAATTTTATTAACAAACTATTTAAGGATACGAATGAAGGACAACTAAGAAATTTCTTCAAGGTTTGTAATTTACTAAGATATGTCCAAAAATCGGGATTTTCAGCGTCACCCCACTTTATTAAATATCTTTAAAACTAAATAAATTTTTAAAGAGCTGCGGAAAGCGCTTGTAAACCCATCGAGATACTGAACAGGTCTGCTGGAAGTAGGTAAATGCATGCATGATGCCAAGATAACTTCATCGGGGTACTAAATAGGCCCGCTGGCAGCAAAGCAATGTTAGGTATATGAAAATTCTCAGATATGGATTCTTTTGACCTTAAATGTCCTTCGTTCTGATCTGGAACTTCTTGGCAGGATACAGATATCAAAGTGGGTTGAATGACATCCCTGTCAAGGCTATGAATGCTTGCTGGCAACAGTGGCTCTGTCGATAGTATTGAAGATTTTAACTTTAATATCATGACTCTCTTTTGTTAAGATTGTTGTCATTTTTTGTCTCTTTAAAATAATAGTAATCTGAAACTGGAATGCTTTATAATTGATAATAATGTTCAGACAAATTTTTGGTTGTTTTCGATTTGAATTTTTTTCTGATTATCCTAATCTGAACTTGTTCATTTGGTAGAGATAACTGCTTCTCCCAGCGTGTCACCATTGTTGGCAGCAATAATGTAATTTCTATTTTTTATAAGTAGCCTACATAGGAGATCTGGATTTTCATTACTCATCATGAGAAACAACACTTATCACTTGTCGCTTTTTACATACCTTCCTTTCGATTTTTGTTTTCATGACTGTAAGCATGAAAAATTACAGCTAGAATTCACACCTGGTTTTGATTTTTGATCAAAGGATAACTTTTCATATGGTCTATTGTCGAATTGTCGTCTTTCGCTATGAACTTGATGGTTTTCCTAGTTTATAACTCCTTGGTCCTAGTCATGCCTTGGTTACATAAGTAAAAAAACCTCCCAGTCATCAATATTTGATTAATATTAATGGGGTTTGATTCATAAAATTCTTTTAATACAATGTTTATTTCAAACTTTTACCTTGTAATCAAGTCATGAATATCTGTGCTCTATGGTATACAAGCGCTTTCATCCTTACACTACCCATATCCCAAGGTATCGTATGAGGTACAGTGTGATATTATTGCTCTGTATGGCCTCGATCTTCATGATCTCCTTCCCACGCATGGTGATTAACGCTCCTGCCTACCATTTCGAACTGTCTTTGCATTGCATTGAGGAAACTCGGGAGTTTGTCTCTATGTTTTTTCTATCAAACCCTACCTTTGATTTTCATGTTGATTCCCTACTGTTAGCCATGGCTACTGTGGTGAGGATTGAGCCCAATGGCATCCAAACCTTGCTATCATTTGACAACGCCAGAGATGACTTAGAAATGAACGACTAGTGTTTGTTTATTGAAAAGTTTGAGGGTTTCAGTCTGAGACCTACTTAAGAGTTCGCGTTGACATTTGACAGTTGCAGAGCAAAAATAGGAGATGTGCATCTTGAGGTAAATGAAGATTTTACAATCCAAGCTACTGGTTTATGAGCTGTGGGTCAAAAGTAGTTCAAGAACACAAAGGTTGAAGAGGTTCCCTGGTCATTGTTGTTCACCTCAAGGAAAATTACCAGTTGCGACGAGGTATGCCTGTTTCATCTCTAAAACCTAGATGGCATGATCTATTAGCTATTATGAAACAATTTATTACATGTGAAGGGAGATTTGGGTTGGTTTTCTTGTATCACCTGTGATTGCTTATGAGCTTCATTGATTTCCCATTGAACATGCCCTATTTCCTCCTTTAACTCTATACAAGATGGGAAAGCGGTTTAAGAGGATGAAGTCTAATTCTAGTTTGTTCAATCATGGTTTAATCAAGATTATCATTATGCATCAGTTGAAATTAAACAACGATTGTTGGGATGCTTTTGTGTTACGAAATGGCTTCAATAATAGTGAGTTGGGGAAGGTTGACAAGCCTGTTATCACATAAACCCTTGTGAAACCTACCATATCTCCTCCTTCGCTCATGCCCTGTGATCATGTCTCTAATTTGGAACCCTCGACCTACCCTAATTCTACTCAACCCAACACTCAACCAGATCTGTATCCTAAGAGTTGTGTTAAGACTATTAAAAAACCCAAAGGGAGAAATCTTAAAGGCAACGCCAATGTTAATTATAAGAGTAAAAACACCACTCATTGGGTCTCACAATGTGCTCAAAACAAACCCAAACCCTGTCCACACATAGAAAACACAATTGAGATTAGTGAAGGTTCAGATTCGGAGATTGAAAGGTTCTTGGCTAAAGAGTATCCATACTCATATGGACTTTGTCCTGACAGACCCTACGATTATGTTACCAACCTACGACTGTGTCTAAAGGACAATCCTGATTTTCCTGGAATCAAACTCTGTGATGAACCTACATGTCAAATGGATGATTCTCCAGGTGTCAATAATATCAGTACCAATACACAGTCTTTAGAGTTGCACTGTAATGAATGTCGATCCTAGATCGACAGGTATTACAAGGATGTGCCTTTACTTGAGTCTCGGCTTAAATCTTTGGAAGACCATGTGGATTTCCTAACAAAGGAGAATAACAGACTCCAATCCATAGCTCAAGACAAAGACAAATGCCGAAAAACCATAGGGTCTGTTATTTTCAAGAATGTGGAAGTAACGACAACAATAGTAAATTCAAAGATTACTTGATTTGTTTGAATCCCTTAATTTGAGGTATGATTTTTTTTTTAAAGTTTAGTATGATTCTATATTTCTCAATTTAGGATACACGATTTATTTGCACAGATTAATTTTTAGTTTGTTTTGATTGATTCAATAGAATATGATTCTAGTTATAATTATAACTAGCTACAGAATCGTGAGATTCTGTAGCTAGTTAGAAAAATTCGAATTACTTGTTTTGATAACTGGAAATACATCTGAAATCTTTTTTTTTTTTTGTTTTCAGGAACCCATGCTTTCTAAGGAGATTTGAAGCACTGTTGGCATCTCTCAGCCATATTATATTTATGTTTTTAGTTAATAGATTAGGCAGTTAGTTTTGATATCAAGTAAAATCAGGGAGGTAGCATCCCCCACATTTTTTGGAACAGATTAGATGTTATCAACAGGAAACATTTTGTTCCTGGAACCTATATAAGTATGTTATTTTTTAAACATGAAATCATCTCTACCTGGGGCAAAAACTATGGATTTCTGATTTACAAACTTGAATAGAATATGATATTTGCACAGCTTTAGCTTCCCCATATCATGTTTTTATTCAAGTTATGATTATTTCAATTTGTAATTAGATTGTGATTGCTTTAGCTATCGTGGTTTTTTGCAGATTGGTATGATAAAATTTATATGATATCCATGTTTTATGTACCATATTTAACACACAGTAATTATTCTATTCAAACTTGAGATTAAGAGATTTATCTTCATCATTCGTTGAACATTTATTCACAAGTTTTCACAGCAAGATTTATCTCAATCTGACCACTTGTGAAATTATAAGATTGTTGTTACTATATCTCTTATATGTTCTATCATTCAGATTCAATCATTACTACTTGATGTTTATGAGAAGCACTTGTAGGATCTGTTGCGGGTTTGCCTCATCAGACATCGAGATTGGATGCTTTACACAAAACAAATATGGGATGCGATAACAGGTCAGTTTGTTAGTTTTATTTCATTAGTTTAATTAATACAGAAATTCCCTGCAGTCTAAACATATTCTGCTATTTGTTATGTCTATTTTCAAATAGACAGTTTGTTTTTCCATTTCTTGTTTATAAAAATTATAAGAAAATAAATCAAAAAAATTGAAAGATAGCTTTGCTGTTGATTTTGGCGGATTTAGGTTAAAATTCACATTTTGTAAATGTTATATATACATTAGAAATAAAGTCATTTGTATATATTCTACATATAATAAGTAGACTTAGGTTATAAATATTATTCAGTAGACTGTAAATATATATTAGATCTGTATATAGTTTTCAATGAGTATTATTCATTAAGTTATTTTATCTTCTTTAGTTTTGTTTTTTCGCTTTCTTAGGACTTAGATCGGTTAACAGGGCCGCTAAACCCGTCAGAGTGGATCAATCCAAATGTCTTGGTTTAATTAGACAACCCTAGACTGGATTCACTCCTCCAGTTGACAAGAGGTCAATTTCGCTCATCAACAAATGGTGCTAGAAGGAGGGCCTGAAAACTATTAATGTCACAAGGAGGTCGTAAGACTCCTCCACCACCTACCCACTCACCTATAGTGACTAGAACTCATTCAGATGACAACATTGTCCCTCAAACATCAGTCACATCAAGAAATGATCCATGGATCACAGTTGAACCAATAACTCCAAATCCTACGGGTGGTGACATACAAGAGATTGTTCGTCAATATCTCATAAGATTGCACAGTGCCTTAGCTCGTATAAGAAAATTAAACCAACCACTGAACCTACCGCTAGACTTCTCTGATATCAGAGAACAAATTGGAGGCACTGACCTTACTTTAAACCCTATAGATCCAATCCTCACTCCTGCAGCAGGAGGATCTGGTATACCACCATCACCACCTCCTTCATCTCCTTCTTCTTCTAGAGAAGAATCCTCTGATGAAGGCATTTCCTCATCCCAACCTTCGACACCACCCACACCTATGGCCAACCCAAACAATCCCGCCAAACCCTGGCTCAACCAAGATGCAGTGGCCATACCTGGGCCTCAGCATCCTTTACCCAAACACTCGAAAAAATGGCTCCCTAAATTTGACCCGGACTCCAAATAGATCACTGAAGATCACATCAAAAAGTTTATGTTATCCATTAGAATTCGTAGTGTAGAGCATGAAGACGTATTTTGTAGATTATTTCCCTACACCCTTGAGGGAAATGCCTCTACGTGGTACTTTTTCCAACAGCCCCACACCATTGTGTCATGGGAGAAATTTGAATCTTGTTTTCTTGAGAAGTTCGAAGACGACAAGTCTCTTGAATTTCTAGTCATGGAACTTTATTGTTTAAGAATGAACCTGAAAGAAAAGATCAAAGACTTTAATCAAAGGTTCTTGACACTAAAGAACTGAATCCCTAAATATTTGATGCCTGCTGACAATCTTATTATAGCATATTATACGAAAGCCTTACATCAAAGCATAGCCATTTGGGTAAAGAGATCCAAGAAAGCTACATTGTTAGAAGCCTTCGAAGAGGCCAGTCAGATCGAGAAAGACATCTGCAGTCTAAAATACACTACTAGCAACGAGATTGAGACTAGTTCATCGTCCAAAAATAAAATCGAAATCCTCCCTAGACCTTCCCAAAACAAAGCTCAACCTGAAAGCTTAGATTTAGAAAACTTACAGAATGTCGTTCAAAAATTGTCCAACCAAGTTATAGATTTGAAAAGGTCGGCTGAAGAAGCTTCTTTGAGCAAAGGGCCTTACAAACCCCCTTTTAGGAATCCTTTTCCCACCAGTCGACCTAATTCAAATATTGAAGGCCTAAATCTAGAAAGCCTGCAATTTGTTATTCAAATGGTTCTAGAAGCACATGATAACTTGGTGCCTCCTAAGATCCCTAAAGAAGTAGTTGAACAAGAGACAGTAGAAGAATATGAATCCTCTCCGAACATTTTTGGACATTTTTTGGATAGCATTTTTCAAGCTAATTTCGAAACAGTGCATCCTTACAATACTAGGAGCAAGACAACAAATAAGCCTTCTTTTGAAATCACTACGACTTTGCCTCCAAAACAATCTAAATCAACTGAGACTAGACAGAATTTAATAAACCCAAGTTTAGATTATGATTTGGTTGAAGATCTAAAAAATATTAGGGCTAACATTTCTGTTTATGAATTATTAAAATTCCATTTTCTTCTGCAAAAAAAGCTACAAAATATTGCAGAGAGCGGCAAAAATGGCAATCCGAGTAGTAACAAAGGTGTTCATAACAACCCCAAAGTTCCTTAGAAGGCCTCCACCAAAACTACTTCTGATGCTCACGATAAAAGAGACCTTCCTGTAAATAATGTAACAAATGTAGATAAATCAGTTTTAGAGGCCATGAGTAAAAAGCAACAAGCTTCCACTATTAGTACTCGTAGAAATGTCCCTCCATTTTTGTTAACTTTTGAAATTTTCAATAGGAACATACACAATTGCATGGTAGATTCAGGTGCGTCATCTAACGTAATGCCTTGGTATGTTTGTCAAAAGATTAATGCCGAAGTTCAACCATCCAGCTTGAAGATTATCCATCTTGATCGAACTAGTGTTAAAGTAATAGGGGAATTAAGAAATGTTCTTATAAGATTGTCATCTAACCCTAAAGTTCATGAAGTGATTGATATTATTGTTGTATATATCCCATAATTTTATGGTTTGTTTTTTAGCAGAGACTGGTCAAAACAGCTACACGGCTATTTTGCGACGGATTGGTCTCACTTGTGGCTATCCGAGAATGGAAATCCCAACAAAATCAAGGTAAATAGTGAACGTTATCTAAAGTTCACGGTGACTGATTTAAATGATCCCAATGAACCATTCACTTCTTCTGGCGATTCACCCAAAATACAAGGGATGGATACCTTTTCTGCTAATTTCGTGGCCGAAACTTCCACCATCACTAACCCGAAACAACAGTCTGAAATTTTGACATATACACAACCAACAGCTTCTTTGCAGTGGACACATGCAACCGACAATGATCAAATATGGTCTCTTTACTTTGATGGGTCAAAATCTAAGGAAGGAGCTGGTGCAAGCTGCGTGATCATCGATCCAATAGGTAACAAGACTCTGATTGCTTGCATGTTAGAATTTGAATGTACAAACAACACAGTAGAATATGAGGCACTATTGCAAGGCCTCAGAAAAGCATTAGATATGAACGTTCAAAATTTGATTGTCTTTGGTGATTCAGAAATTGATGTTAGACAAGTAAAAAATTCTATCCACTGTTTATATCCACACCTTAAAAGCTACCAAACTCAAGTATGGAATTTAATGAACAAGTTCTCCAAATTTAACATAAACTCAATTCCTAGATTGAATAATTCGGTAGCTGATTTGTTAGCTAATGTAGATTCAAAACTTTTTCCTGCAGAAGGCTTATCTCTGAATACATTCTCCATCGAACTATTGTTCAGACCATCTGTCCCAAACAACATCACGAATTGGAGAGTCTTCGATGACGATCAATAGATTATAAGTTTTTTGCATATGGAAGAAACTTTTCAGGGTGCGGTGATCGACGAAGGAAGACCCGATGAAAATCTTCGTGACTTTACAGTAATACCATATCTAATATCTCCAGAATATTCACCAGACATGGTAAATTCTATCCTGAAATCTGTAGTTAGATTAGAAAATTTTTATGATCTTCACAACAAGTTCAGAAAATCAGTGAATTGTAAAACGAATAGTTCCTCTTTGACATATGAAAAGGTAAATTTGAGAACTAAAGACAACCCACAGTACATTAATTTAGGGGTAGGGTGTTCTGAGCAAGAAAAAGTAGTGTTTATTAAGTTGTTTAAAGAATTCAAATATGTTTTTGCTTGGACGTACGACGACCTAAAAACCTTTGACCCTAACATCATACAACACGTTATTCCTATGAAACCCCAAACCCAACCTTTTCAACAAAAGTTAAGGAAAATGCACCCAAAACTCAAACCCACATTCAAGAAGGAATTAAACAAACTTTTGAACGCTAAGATAATTTTCCCAGTTAGGCACACACAATGGGTCTCTAATCTTGTTCTTGTCAGAAAGAAGAGTGGTGAAATCCAACTATGTGTCGATTTCCAAAATCTTAACCGAGCGTTTGATAAAGACAACTACTCTGTCCCTCCCATGGAACAGATCCTTCAATAGGTATCTGGTTTTGAAAGATTATCCTTGTTGGATGGTTTTTCAGGGTATAACCAAGTCCTGATGTCCCCTTCAAACCAACTCAAAACCACCTTCCACACTCCATGGGGCACCTACGCTTATAGAAAGATGCCCTTTGGACTAATAAACACCGGCGCCACTTTCCAGAGAGAGATGGACATCGCTCTCCGAGGCTTAATCAATCAATCTGTCGTAGTTTACCTAGATGACGTCACTGTCTTCTCAAAAAATAAAGAAGATCATCTAGCTCATTTAAAATCCGTTCTACAGCAATCTCGTAAGTACGACATTTCTTTGAATCCTAAAAAATCTATTTTCATAGTAGAACAAGGTAAACTCCTATGATTCATTGTATCGAGCGAAGGGATGATTATCAACCCTGAAAGAGCTCAAGTCATTTCGAAACTTCCCCCTCCCTCGTCAAAAAAGTCCATGCAATCTTTCTTAGGTCAGATAAAATTTGTTAGGAGATTCGTCCCCAGGTTTTCAGAAATGGTGAGAGCATTACAAAACCTAATAAAAAAGGATGTACAGTACCATTAGGGACCTTTTGAAAGCTAGGCTTTTAGTTTAATAAAAAAGGCGATAATAGACACTCCTTCTCTA
>JASDQU010106408.1:0-15113 GCA_032191745.1 Picea mariana
CGGCAATAGATCTCACCATTTTAATTTGTTTATGTTCCCCAAGGGTTAGGTATTCAAGGGTTCTACAGACAAGGGTTTGCCCTGTGCTATAGCTCTCTGATATACGTGTGGTGTCCAACAGTAGTACTCGGCCCAATATCGCAGGGCACTAACTAAGGAGGATAGACCGTACCCTTAGCCGTACTACCCGACTACCTAGGTACTAGAGAGTATCTTCCCGAGTGCTGTTCTCGGTGACACTATAGTAGTCCGGTGGCCGATAGGTTTATCAAAGAAGGCTTCAGGAAATCTAGGCCGATCCGTACATAGGTGTTGTCTGATGCGCTACCACTCGAAGGGGTACCAACAGGGGTTACAAGGGTGGCCAACAGATGTACGCTTAAGAACCACTTGTATTTCCTGCATCTATGAATCCCTCAACCGCAGGTTTATGCGCGTAACGACAGATCTCTGTGGCTTAAAGACGCCAGAATACGTCTCTACCCTGAAAAAAAAAATACCCACAATTTCTGCCAAGGAAAGTGCTCTGATACCACTTGCAAGATACCAGATATATAAAATATGCAGAACATAAATAAAATGCTAGAAATGGCAGAATAACAGTAAAATATCCAGCATAATCTTCACAATACACAAGGAAAATATAACAATAGCAATAGAAATAACACTTTGATTCAGAAAGCAATGTTCACAGGCCTCTTCGAGGGGGCAACCTCCAATCGAGCAACGCTCTGTTACAATAATCTCCAAGCTAGGGTTCTCATACTCTTGACCCTTATTTATACTAAATATGTCTATTAAGAGAAGCATCTAGAGGAAGATCCTTCTAGAAGCGGAAGCTTCTATTAGGTCTTCTTACATCTGCCTTATTCTATTTTATTGAAAGGCCTTATTAATATTGACCTTTATTACATCCGAATACATTGATCTACCTATGTGCGGGTTAGGACCTTAATAATTCGTCTGAGCAGAAAAATGAATTACAATGAGGCTCTATAATCCTTTTTGATATTACTCATGAATGCCAAAACCCTAGACATCCAAAAACCTAACTCTAGGAGGTGAAACGTCAAAATTCATGTGGGCCTCTATGGGTAAGTTGGTACCTCAACTTGCTGGGGTCGTAAATTTTGCATACAAACTCCATTTTAGGCGCGTGACAACCCGTTGGAAAGGTCTTTTAGAGAACTACACATTCTGCTGTCAAACTCTGACTCTGTTTATAGTTTGAGTGTGGCAAGACAAAAAAACATTGTTTAGGCCTCCAAAACAACCCTGGAAGTACAACAAGATGTGATGACATGAAAACATACAAAATAAGCCAGTTGGATTAGGTGATAGGCCACTGATATCCACCTGGAAGATGTGTAGGGCTTCAAACAACCCCAGAAGTGTAGAACCCACAATTACAAAGAAGTATAGAAGAACATGCTAAACTAAAAACGGACAAGAGGAGCCAGCTGGAATAGGTGGGTGGTCACCAATAGCCAACTGGATCAATGTAGCACCTTTTCCATGATGATGGTACCCTTTGATGATGGGACGATACTCATCTAGGATGGGACATTGCACCTTTATGATGATGAGGCATTTTGATGTGACGTTTGGGTTTCTTGATGACGATATGAAACCTTTTGATGAGACGTCAAACCCCTTGGAGACATGAGACACCTCTTGGAGATGAAGCATTGCACTCTTTAAAGGAGAATTTTCACTTTTGAGCCCTTATCCATCACTTTTGAGCCCACATGTGTGAGGTCTAGAGCATTATTATGTGGGATGATTTGATATTTGAGCTACTTTACTTCATCTTGGAGGAATCATTGGGGGTCTTAGAGACCTATCCACTCATGTATCATGAATATTTTATGTTATGTTTCCTTATCTCTAGAGTTTGAAAGAGATAAAGGCATTATTTTATGTTTTTAGGGCTTCTATTGTGTGAGAAGGGTAGATCTCTCATATAAATAAGAGAAGCACTTCTCACTTGTAAATCATTGCTACTTGTGGAGATATATCACTATTTGTCTACTTCTATTTGTTCTCTTATGAACAAAGCTATGGATGGTTAGTTAGAATGATTTTTTGGAGGAGATATGCTTGTGGATGCTATACTACTACTTGGATGAGCATTGCTAGGGTTTTGATGGATGAAAGGCTTATTAAGTGGTCTCTTTTTCATCACGTGGTTATGTTTATGAATGCATTTAAGTGTAATGTTGTTTCTCTAGTGTTGATTAAGCATTTTCTTGGATTATTCTTGAACAAACCCTTCTTATCAAAGCTTTTGGAAGTTTTCTAATGAAGAACTTGTTGACCACCAATTTCGACTAGGGGTCAACGTCATGTACCATGAAGCTATGTACCGTCTGGTACAACATATTGTGAAGACTTATGGCTCAACGAGGAAAATTTTTCCCCCAACATGTATTTCTATGTAATTGGAATGTCCGCTCCCCTGCGTGGGATAATACTGTAATAGTTCAACATGAGTCATTTTTTTAGGTTAGTTGCCTAAGACTTTATCATTAGGAAAGTCCTTTCATCGAGTGTTTTTTCCTCAGGTAATTAATTTGGCCCAACATACCATTTTAATTGTCCTTGAGTTTTTCACTCACATTAATCCTCCAAAGTGATGAAAGGCATTCTAATGATCGAGCAAGTTATCACGCAATCTGTACTTGCCCAAAGCCCAAGGCAAGTAAGGGAGATTGGCGTAACAAATAGGATATCCTATCACTATCACCTTAATAGGAAATCCCCACTTTTTAGGGATAGGCAGGGTCTATCCCAGGGGAGGCATCCCCGGTAACCTAAAGGGTTGAAAAATTAGGGTTATGGTCAAGATACACTCCCCCTATCACTTGTTACCAAAGTCACTAAGTCTGTGTCTAAAAGATGAGGTTAATGAAGTGCTTGATGTACCTTCCCGGAACAAGACAATATAGCATGCATATACAATAATTCCAAGTACAAATATGATAATAACACCTCAATAGACAATGGACAGTGAAAATAAGTGCTAGCTGATATAAAATTGCAGCAGTGAATAATTTTACAACAACAATTAATAAATTGTAATAGCTGCAATAAAATCTCTTCAGAATGGATTGAAAAGACAGTGAAAAGATAGCATTTATTAAGTAGGATGATAATCAAATGTCATCAACAACTTCTGAAGTGTTTAGCCAACATTCAAAGTCAATTATGCAGAAAATTTGATGCAACTAGATGGTTGTAGCAAACATTTATAACATCAGAAAGAAAGTTAGCGATCTAGGCTAAATTAGTGTTAGATTTAATTAGTATTAGCTTAAGAGAATAGTGTTTGAGTGTTTGATCAACCTTCCAACAAAAGAGAGACGAGAGACTAGTGCCTTTAGGGTTTATGGAGTCAATTATATCAGCACATTAACTTGGAGAGACAACAATGATTATACTTGTCTAAAAGATAACAAGGTGGAAGCTTGAGAAGTAGTACCTTAAGTTCTCAAGCACCAAGCCTCAAAGAGAAGGTTCAACTAGGGTGTAGGCACTTCTAGGCCCTAGTGATTTCTCCTATCCTTAGACTCTTGAAAAATATTTAATGCAATAAGAACTAGACAAAGCTTCTAAAGTGCTAGCACTTTAGGGCTCTAAAAGTTTGTCTAGACAAGATCTTAAGCAAAACTAGCAAAATAAAGAGCAAGAAAGAAGCACCCTATGTTTCTTGCTCCTAGGGTTTCAAGCAAACAATTTCATAATCTTACATATGAACAAGTAAACATACCATAGACATTTATCATGAAATAAAAATTGCAGATTTACTCACTTCACCAAAAATGATCAAGCATAAAACCCTAGATTTGCGAAAATTTCACTAAGAAATTATCCAAAATGCATCCAAAATAGCCTCCAAGCAAGTGTACCTTGGTAATTTCAGCCAATAACCCCTTTAGGATGAAAATTTCAGTCCTCCCTCGTGTGAGAGGTGAGTTCTGATATAAAAATGAGAGCACTTTATGTTTATTTATACAAAATTTTGACCTTTAATTAATTTTTAGGTCGAAATAAGGCCGACCTAGCCAATTTCCAATAAAATTCAATTTTGACATAAAAAAAATAATTAGCATCTAAAGACACCTCTAAGGGTGACGTCATACCCTTATAGGGTGACGTTGAGGCCCTAAGGTGCAACGTTAGGCCTAATATGCAAAACACTTGGCCTCCAAAGGCCCTAGATGATGCCCACACGTGGCACCCAACTCACAACTACCTCCAAAATGAGAACCCTAGCTCTCGATGACGTCCAGGGTCATGATGGTGACGTTCTGGCCTTCAAGAGCCAACGTCCATGTGAAAGAGAAAGATCTCCCTGGGTCTAGGTTTGCTAAGGTATCTCCGAGGGCAATGTCCTTTCTTCCTATTGCAAATCTCTGATGTCCTCTTGCCCCTGGCTGGGGTTACAACATCCATCTATGGGCTTTAAACCCCCAGGAAGGTCCAAGCTAATCATTCCCTTGTGTGTACCTGTCCACCAGGCAAGGTCTTGTAGCAACAACAAGTACACCCTCCAGGGGTTCATAAGTCACAGGGATCATATAATGTAAATCACATTCAATAATTAACTCACCCAAACATGTGCATCAACCCCCCCCTTAACCCAGACAAATGCTCAAAGACGTTATGAAATTTGACAAGTTAGGTTTGGAGAAGGTATCAGGGTGTCCTATTGGGCTAACCTTCCTCAAGTTTGGGGTGTTTCCTAGGTGGGAGACAATCCAGGTCATGTAAGTGTATGAGGTGGCATAGGGCAAGTGTTTGGGCATGGGGTGCAGTAATAACATGGAAATGTAGGTCTTGCCTATGGGTGCCTTTGTAGAGGGCGAGTTGCACCTTGTCATAGATGCTATTGTTTCCTAGCCCATTCATTACCTTTTATTGTCAACTTTGTTTCTTTTGATCTTTTTCTTTTGTGCTTCAAAGGAAAATTTGAGGGCCATTACCCTGGCTTGATGACTAAAGGTGACAGTGTTATCCACAAACATTTCACGAAAATGAGAAGGCTGGCTCGTGATGAGACCCCCTTTCTCTTGGCTATGCCACCAAGAGACACTACCCTGGTTTGGTGACCAGATAGGTGGTAGTCTCATACTGCTACATGCCCATTTTCATAATATGCGGTTCATGATGAGACCTCTTATCCATCAACTAGTACCTTGAGTGTTTATGTATCTTATGGGTCCATTTTCTTACTAAGAAACCTTTCACTGCTTTCTTGGGGATCCTTGGGCTAAGCATCTCAAATGTTTTAACATTGGATTTTAACTCTTGCCAGCTACTTTTACCCTCTGGGTCTTTAGCCCCTTCTTC
The DNA here is from genome assembly GCA_032191745.1 of Picea mariana. NCBI lineage: Eukaryota > Viridiplantae > Streptophyta > Pinopsida > Pinales > Pinaceae > Picea > Picea mariana. The sequence continues at coordinate 5,353 of JASDQU010106408.1, forward strand.
CCACAAGGTAAGGTACAACCCTTCCTAGCGTAGCCAATCCCAATGCCCAAACAAGGATAAGGGAGATGGAAGGAATAAAGATCGAAAATGGTAAGTATGGAGGGAACGGATGATGAATTTTCACATACCCACCCAGTAGCAACCCATCCTAAAGGGAAACCAACTTACTAGGGCACCATGTTACCCTTCTAGGTATGAACGAGGTAAAGAGCATAATTTCCAAGCAAATGTCATGAAATGAAGAAGGATTCAATACAACATATTCAAGTGCTTCAAAAACCAGAGTGATACATACCATGATACCCAAACTCATTACCTCATGGAGCAAGACCCACTGCTACTTCAAGAACAGGCTGGTGGGATGGATACTGTTGCTAGTGATAAATGGACTGCATTGAAGAGGGGCCCTCCGAGGCCATGCTCAAGTCATCTGGATTTCAGTACTCTATGTCTAGTACCTGTGGGCCTCGAGACGTGATCTCCTTAGCTATCCCTAGTCTAGGGGATAACAGAGCCTAGGGGGTGAATAAGGTTTAAAAATATTGTAAATGACCATGCTAGACATCTCCTAGAGTCTTTCAGAATTTTGTTAAGTTTTGATCGATATTTTTTAATTATTAAAATTTTCCATTAATTGGAAATTTTAATTATTTTTTAGGTAAAATGTAAAACATTGGTCCTTGGGGATTTTGTATAGGGGTGTGGGTACTCAAATCAAATGGTAGATGACCCCCTACACTCTTGGACCAAGTTTAAGCTCAATTGGACAAGTTTTTCTAGGTCATTGTCCATGAGGAGTCCAAGTCAGTCAAAAGTTAGCAAATAATTGACTAAATTAAAAAAGCCAAAAATTGTGAAAATGTCTAAAGTCATGAGAGAGAGTGGGGAAATGATTTCTAATGTATTTCCCAAGTTGGAAAAGTGATTTTCCACTTAAAAGACCCCCCCATGCCAAACCAACAACCAAAAGTGAGTCTCGCTAGTGAAAAATGCACCCCCCTTCCTCATGAACTTAGGGAAAAGTAAAAAATTAAAGTGAAAAAATGCCTAAAACCCTAATTTCTCCCTTCCTATAGCCTAGCCTCATATTTGACAAAGTCAAAAGGTGTTTTCTCCCTTCATATCTCACCCCTCAAACCCTAACTCACTACCAAAACCCTAAAAATGTCTCTTCCTTGACGTTGTCTATCTCTCTTGGATGTGTGACACTTGTAATTCATCCAAGAGGAGTCTTTCCTTTCTCCCAAGTATAAAAGAATGCCTACCCCTCATCATTTCTCAATCTATTCTCACAACAACTTTATTATGCCAAAATCTCTCCCATCTCTTCCTCATTCTCTCCCATTTTCTTTCATGATTCTTTGTGCCATTGGGAAAATTTTCTCTTATGTAATAAAATAGAAGCTTTGGAGAATTTCTTGTGTCTCTTGGAGTATTCTTGGAGCCATTGTTTGTTGTGTATGAGATAATATTGTTGCAATCTCTTTCTTTTGCATTTTCTTACTTGCATTTTACTTGAAGACCCAAACAAAATATTTTGCTTGGGATAGATTAGTAGTAGTCTTACTATTAATCTTTGTTGTTTCTAATTAATTTGAAAAGTAGTTTGCAAGTTGTTAGATCACTCTCACCTTCTTTTGTATTTTGTAACAAGGGTTTACAAAAATCTACAGGTTACCAAAGGCTTGGAGGAGTGGATTTCAGATCTGGAAATCCATCTTTTTCAGCCATCCAAAGCTCTTCTATTTTCTGTTTTTATTTTCAGCCACTTATATATCAATTTTAACTTTATTTCCTTAAAAATATGCAATCTAATCTTTCATTTTTGTGTTCATAAATTTTTGTCTAATTATTTATGTTCATTATTATAATCTAAAATAATATTTTCCAAGTCATTTTAACAATTTCCAGCGAGAATGTCTTGTTGTTTTTTGTAGGTTAGAAGAGGATTTCTGCATCTTTTTGGCCCCAAGACACTCAAGGAGACATCCAAGGGTCTTAGTACCAAATCCTCTTCTATACTTCACTTTTTAAACAATTGTAAGCAGCCCAAGAGAGTCTTTTGGGATTGCATTCTCTCCACTTTAATTTCTATTCTGTAAAGTGTAAATAATTTTTGTATTTTTGCCCACACCTTGCAAAAAGATTGGCTATGTCATCCATGCAATATCGTGAAGGCTAGGTTTAGATTTAATTTTCTGCATTTCTTTAATTTTACTCATCTTGGCCAAAACCGATAGGCTTGTTCTCCATCTTGTGCCATTGTTGTGAGCTTGTACTTTATTTTCCAAGTCATTTAAAATTTATTTCACCCACACCTTGCAAAGAGATTGGCCTAGCCATCCATGCAATATCGTGAAGGCTAGTCTAAATTTTATTTTGTACAAAGTAATCTAACTTGTGCCCCACCTTTGCCCCGTATTCCCTCCCCTTGCCACTTTGAGGATCTTGGGTAACTAAGAAAGGGCAAAGGATTGAGAGGCTAGATTAATTAGGCACCCAAATTCATATTGCTTCTACCACCAAAAATGGTGACTTGGGAGGCTACAAGGGGTTGAAGTTGGGGACAACTTCATGGTACTACGCTTCACGGTACTACGTGTCCTCCTTGCTTGAGTGCCCAAGCATTCCGGATTTGACTTGTGGAGCTAGGGAAGGACCTTACTTGTCCTTCTTCTTGAGCACCCAACACTTCCTTTTGGTTGAAGGGATATGGATTCGGGGTATTCACATAGTTTAGGCTTGTATCTATCACACTTAATTCCCCCTAATTCAAGAGAGACCTAAAATTTGATAAAATCAATCAACACAAATTTCACAACATTGGTATCTCAAGTTTATCTTTCAAGCAATTTTACTGTCTAAGTTGTGTAATTTACTTTCCATGCGATTTTACTTTTCAAGCAAGTTACTTTTTCAAGCACTTTACTTTGAAGCAATTCTCTTGTGAATACTTGTTTAAAAACATTCTTTATTTCTAGTATTCTTTATTTATCTTAATATAATCTGTCTAAATTTATTTCTCATTGTGGATATCTCATAATATCATTCATTCTTGTATAATCGTACTTTTTGACTCCATTGTGGTAATCTTTAGGCACTGGTTTAATTGTTATTTTTTAAAATAAAGGGTTTGCTTTCATTGAAGAAATTGCATCTTTGCATTTGTTGCCTTTCATTGGGTTGGATTTCTTAACAAATTAATTCATTTAACTCCTAGATCATTAATCAAACTTTACATAGTTTAATAGGGTCTGCCCCCCTTGGCTTCCCTAGGAGTGAGCCTAGACGGAAGAGGTCTAGATTGAGGTTATAGTGGGTCTAGACTTAGGTTTGTGCCTCCAAGGACACACCAAGTGGGTTGGAGACTTATCCATGTTAGTAGGTGTGTATTAGGGTGGCAACAAAACCTTCCCTTGATTCAACCCTTAACATTTAGGAGGATCTCCTCGGGTTAGTAGTGAACAACCTCTAGGTATGACCCTAAAAATCACTCATTTATGTCCAAAAGGATCCTTAATTGACCCCATGTGCCTAAAAAAAATAGTAGACACAAGTCACTCTCCCAATAGCCAATGATTTAATTACGAAAATTACTCTCTTTTCATTGTGTTAGGGTTAATTTAGGGTTTCATTCCAACAAATTTTTATTTTCAGCCATAAAAGACTAAGACGTATTGGCATTTTGGCACATTGTTGACCCAATAAACATTGTTAAAACCCTAATTTATATTTATGATGTATAGTTATGGTCTTTTAGGGAAAAACGTCTAAGGTTTGAGGGTTGTTATATGCTCTTTAATTTTTTGATTTTGTTAGATAATGAAACCCAAATTTAGCTCAATGTTTATCCTTCATATTTCATTGAATCATTACTTGTCAAAGGGATATTTTATTTGTTGATGTAGCAAATTAGTTTATCGTTGTAACTTGACATCTTCTTCCAAGTCTTACAACAACCTTGTTACCCCCCTTGCACAAGGAGTACCTATGGAGATCATGTCTTGAGGCCCACAGGTAGCAAACATGGAGTGTCGAGAGCCAGATTGACTAGCATACCCCCGTAAGGCCCCTCCTATTCATGGATGCACCATCATACGTCACCAGCAACAAAGCATCATCCATCACATTGGTCTGGCCCCAAGGAAAACAAGTCTTGCTTCGTGAGGTAATAATTCTAGTATCGTGGTGAGTGTCACCCGAATAATTGAAGCATTTGAACATGTTGCAAAGAATTCCTTCTTGATTGCAGAACGTTTGTTTGGAAATTATACTCTTTGCCTTATTTAACCTTGGTGGGTGTCATTTCGTCCTAGTAAGTTGGTCACCCTTGGGGATGGGGTGTTACTGGGGGTTCCATGAAGAGTCATCGTCCATTCCTGATCATACTTATCACCTACCATGCTCTTTGCATTTGTTTCCTCATCTTATGGGATGTTCGGGTGCATTGACCCAAGAAGGGATTATACCTCATTTCATGGGAAGAAGGACACTTGGCATAGTGTTGTGGCACGTGTGGGTGATATTTGGCCTTTGAAGGCCCAACGTTTCACTATCAAGCCCCAATGTTACCTTGTGGGAGCCAAACATCACCCTAGAAGGGCATGACATCAAGATTTAAGGGTTTTTTTTTTATGTAATTTTATATTAAAATTAGATTTTAAGGGGCAATTTTTAAGGGTCAACCCTGTTATAATTTTAAGTTGACATTTTTTGGGGAAAAGGTCATAAAAATAGACCTCATATTTCATTTTTAGAGGATAACACTCCTCTCGCAAGATGGAGGTCTGAAATTTTCACCCTCTTGGGCAATTGGACTGAAATTTGTGTCATTTTTGGAGTTTATGGTCTCTTTGATTAATGCACTAGGTTTGGAGGAGCATGCTAGAGGTGTTCTTTGGTTATTTTGTAGTGATAAAGTGTTTAATGCTTGATTATTCGCGGTGAAAGTAAGTAAATTATGTAACTTCCTTCATGCATTGAATGCTTGTGGTTAGATTTACGTGTTTCATATTGAAGATTATAAATTGCTTGCTTAAAATCCTAGAAGAGAAACATACGGTGCTTATTTCTCTCTCTAAACCTTTCCACCCTTTGATTGTCAAGGAATCCTTGTCTAAACTAGGCTCTTAAAGCCCTAAAGTGCTAGCACTTTAGGAGTCTTATTTTAGAAGCTTGTTGCCATCATATTTTCAAGAATCTAAGGAAGGAGAAATTCGTTAGGGCCTAGAAGTTCCTACTCTCTAGCTGAATTTATCTTTGAGGCTTGGATGCTTAAGGACTTAAGGTGCTACTCCTCAAGACTTCACCTCATTTATCCTTAGACAAGTATTACCATTCTTCTCTCCAAGTTGTTTTGTTGTTATAAAGGACTCCATAGCCCAAAAGGTACTGATTTCTATGCTCGTGTGGATGAATGTGATCAAACCAACTCTCAAACTCTATTCTTTCAAGCTTCCACTAACTATTTCTGACCTTAATTTAGCCTAGATCTCTAACCTACTTACTGTTGTAGAAAATCATTGTTACAGCCACCCTAACTGCTGCTAATTTCCTACATAACTAACTCTAATAACTAACTAACTTACTCAGAGGTCTGCTACAATAAGTGTTAAGTAATCTACATGATAAATGTTAAATTTCTATGGTCATTTATTGCAATTCTGAGTGCTAATTCTTCTGGATGTTACAAATCATTATGTGTTGTTGTAAACCATTTAATTTACTACAATTGAATATCAACCAATACATATTTTTCTTGTCTACTGTCTACTAAGGTATTTTAATCATATCGGTACTTGGAATTGTCATATATATGCTATAATTTTCTTGTTCCAAGAAGGTACACAAAAGCACCTTCATTGCCTCAATTTCTCGGACATAGACATCCTAACTTGGGTAACCAGTGAGAGGGGGGATAAATCTTAACCATAACCCTTTAGGTCACTGGGGATGCCTCCCCTGGGGTAGACCTCTTCTACTCCTAAAAGTGGGGATTTCCTATTGAAGTGACGGTGATAGGATATCATGTTGTTACGCCAATTTCACCTACTCGTCTTGGGATTTGGACAAGTACAAATTGTGCGATAACAAGCCCTATGTTTTTTTTCATTTTTTTTAGTGTTTGGGGATCCTCTTGAGCCTTGAATTGACTTGGAAAACCTCTTAAATTGACTTAGATCATCATTACTTTAAAACTGGAAATTGCTTTGTCTTACCACCTCATTAATACTTTTTCTATCCTACTCTATTGGTGGTTGTTTGAGTAGTCACCTTGAGGGGCCCTAGACTTGATTATGTCTTGCCTAAGGATTCTTGGAGACTATTGTTGTGTTGGATTCTAATCCTTTACTAAAAAAGGGAATTTCTTGCCTAGGTGACAGTGGTAACATTTTCCATGATCCACTAGTCTTAGTGCTTTGTTATAATGTCCCCCATCTCTTGGTGAAGAGGCTTGAGAAGACTTAGTGGCCTAGGCATCCCCACTAGGCCATAGTCTCACACTAAGGGGGAAAGTCAACCAAACTAAGGTTATATTCTTAAGTTGACTTAATAAAAACGTAAAAGGAGTTAAAAAGATAACTCAATGAAGGAATAGAAGCATGGAGGTTCAGTTAAGAGTTAACCTTAGGGGTTAACTTAACTCAACAGGGAATAGAAGAAAAGTATAAAGAGAAGGCTAGGGCGCACCTCTCATTCATTCTGGATTTTGGTATTTGCTTGTTGATGCTCTTGAGCATACAATTTTGAGGGTTTTGATATTACAAACCCTAGTGAACAACTTAGTGGTGAAATATTCCACTCACCTTGTTCCAAGCTTGGTCTCGGGGATGAAATACTCCACCCACACCATTCTACATCTATCATCTATTCAGGAGGACTAGCAGGGCCGTACCATTTGGATCAACAGGGTCATACCATCTAGGGTTTTCTTGCAGGGGCACACCAATTGTCGAGGAAGAGCCAACATAGTCAGTAAGCTTGAAAGGTTTTCAACATTAGGGTTTTGCTTGCAAACCCTTTCTCATCAGTTTGAGGGCTTCTTGGAGGAGTTACCATGTCCCAATTATCTATTTGCAGGTTGAGACAATTTCAGGAGGAAGAGGACGATTTGGTGATTCAGTATTTCTCAGATCTAGAAGGCCATAGGCTAGATCTGATCTTGAAACTTCTCTCAGGGGCTTGTGGTGACCCAATCTATCATCCTAGAGAGCTTCAGGAGATTCTAAGCCCATATTCAGCTAGGTTGTACTATTGTCCATATTCAAGGTTTTAAGAGGGCCGTACCAGTTTAGGGTTTATGCAGTTTGGGGAGGAGGCTTCAGTGTTTTGGCTCCATACTTCAGGAGGAGGCTTCCATTGCCTTGATCTATCATTGGGAGGCGTTTGGTAGCATTTGGGGAACTTCATCTTCAGGGGGGGCGAACCGTTGGTATCAATCATCTTCAGCAAGTCGTAGCAGCGCCAACAGGGTCGTACCAGTTGCTTCAGGGTTGGGCTTAAACCCTAGTTTTGCAGTTGAGTGTTCATCTTCTATTACAGACTTTGGGAGGCTTGCTTGGTATCTCTGGGAGCATTTTGTATGCAGCTCTATGATTGTCTTGAAGCCATTTGAGGCTATTCCAGATATGCTTCGTTATTTGTATCAGGTACTTGTTTTCTTATAATAAAGTTCAACTATTACTTGTGGTTCCTATCTTGTGTATTGTTGATGTTCTTCATATGATGGAAATTATGCTTGTATAATCTGTGGTTGAATAACTGAATAAACCTTAAGGCCGAAATGTTGATGGCCAACCTGCATACACATAACTAATAATCAAATCAGTGGTTAGTTAGTGGTTCCAAGCAAAAAATTTGACTTGGGATCATTATAGTGGTATCAGAGCTCTGATCCTCCAAACTTGTGAGGATTAGCACATGCAGAGGTACAGTAATATCTTTATGGGAAGAAGGAAGAAGCAGGCTAGTGAAACAGAAGCCGAAATGGAGGGATCAAGAGATGACCGTGAGCCAGTGGGTTTGGATTTCTTAGCAGCCGAATTCGACAAACTCCAACAAACCTTAAACCTCACAGAAGGAAACCTGGTCCACCATTTACAGGAAATCCAAGAGACAAACCAAAGAAGACAGGCCGAAATCACTAAGACCTTGAAGAAGGTAGATGGGAATCTGAGGAAGATTGATGAGAACCAGTCGATGATCACTCGCCTATTGATGAAGATGACTCACCAGGGGAAAGACCCTGAGACGTATGGAAGCAAAGATGCTAGTGGATCCCATGGTGAGATCAGGTATAATCTAGAAAAGGCTACCAGATCTGAGGGAAGCCATGGAGGGGGTACGTCACATGAACAGATGGGTAGCAGGGCTAACCCTAGACCGTACTTACCCACATTCACAGATGAACAGGTGCAGCAGGAGCAGGTGGATGACTTTGTTGAGAAAATGGCACAATGTACTAGGGAGTACCATGGGTTGGACATGATGATTCAGAGGCAGATGTCCCTGGATCAATACTGCCAACTCAAGTTCAAAAACAAGCCGAGGCCGAATAATAGGAGTAGTTATGAGTTTGAATGAAGAGCAGGGAAGATGGAAATCCCATACTTTGATGGTACAACCAAGATGGAAGCGCAGACATGGGTACAAAAGCTGGATACTTATTTGTAGCTTAACCCCATGAGGGAGATGGAAGCCATCAAATTTGTCACTATGTATTTGGATGGCAAAGCTCATGACTGGTGGTATCATGGACTCACCACCCTAGGCCACAACCAGATAGTGATTTACACAGAATTCACTTAGAGACTCATTGACAGATTTGATCAAGGGGACCCTGAACTACACTTCTGGGAGCTCACACAACTTAGGCAAATAGGATCACCAGAAGTATACATTGAAGAGTTCCCGAGGCTAGCAATCATGGTGTAGGATATATCACCCACCAGACTTATGATTTTCTTCACTGAAGGGTTAATGGAACCCTTGAAGGGTTGGGTAAAGGATTTTGAGCCTACCAATCTACATAATGTTATTTGGAGGACGAGGGACCTAGGGTCAGCTGCCAAACCAAAATTTATACCTAGACCACCTCTTAACACTGGGGGAAGAGATTAGAGACCTCCAATGAACCAAGGAGGAGGTGACCCAAGGGGGTTTGACAGGGTTCGTGGTAGAGTATATGAGAACACCAAGAGGGAACTGAGGAGGAAGCAACTTTGCTTCACTTGCAAAGAACCATGGAACCCAACACACAAATTCATGGGTTGTGGTTAAGTGCACTACATAGAAGTCACTTCAGACAATGAGGAAGATGAAGAGATCGGCCAGATATAGAACATTGAGGCCAAAACCACTGAGAAAATAGAGGAGGAGATCGCAGGACATGACAGTACTGCTGAGGAGAAAGCCACCTTGGCATCTATCAGTGGAGTGCCCAAATATAACACCTTCTAGATGAGGGGATAATTGCAGGGGCAGAAGGTATCAGTGTTGATTGATGGGGGAGCTTCTCACAACTTCATTGACTCAGCATTGCTGAAGAGGAGGCATATACCCACAATTGAGTTTGAAGGATTCAAGGTGGAGGTAGCAGGGGGAAGCACTATGCCTTGTGACAGGTACATTCCTGGTATGAAGCTTACATTGGGTAGGCATGAGCTGGCACAAGACGTCTATGTCATGAACCTTCCAGATACTAACATAATCCTTGGAGTTCAGTGGCTCAGTATGTTGGGGCCTATCACCACCAACTACAA
>JASDQU010106408.1:21716-51010 GCA_032191745.1 Picea mariana
TTGTTTTCTTATAATAAAGTTTAGCTATTGCTTGTGGTTCCTATCTTGTGTATTGTTGATGTTCTTCATATGATGGCAATTATGCTTCTATAATATGTGGCTGAATAACTGAATGCACCCTAAGGCCGAAATGTTGATGACCAACCTGCATACACAGAACTAATAATCAAATCAGTGGTTATTTAGTGGTTCCAAGCAAAAAATTTGGCTTGGGATCATTACATTTGTGAAGGCTTTGCTCTCAGTGTTAGATTGCATGGTAACATGTGGTAAAGCAAAGACTCTTAAACACTTGTGCGAATGTCATATAGCCAAGGTTTGTTGTCAACATGTACAAAAGCAAACTATGTTCTTCCAATGAAACAATCATTGGTTAAATGCACTATTGGTGACTCTAAACAATTGTTCCTTTAAGTTTTATAGGGATTTGGAATTGTGTAAGTATTTTTGCTTTGTATTCGCTTTGGAAACTATATTGTAAGTGTATCTTTGACAATGAGGCTAGTTATGTTTCTTCCCTTCTTAGGATTTGATAGGAAGAGGTATGCTTTCACCTCCAAACCAAGAGCTTTACGAATTATTTGTGCCTAGTAAGTGGTAAACAAAAGACTCTTAGACACATTTTGAGGGAATGATGGATAGGGTGTTGTTGGTGACATGTCGAAAAGAAAACTCCTATCTTTGAAGGAAACATTCATTGACATGCTTCACTACTAGGTGACTCTGAATAGTGTGTCCTTTTAGTTTTTATGGGCCTTTGGAATTACCTTGGGATTTTTTCTTCGTATTCTCTTTGGAAATTAAGGTGTGTTATCTCCATTTTGTGGGATAACTAAGGAGATGATGTCTCGAGGCCCTCAGGTTGCAGACATGGAGTATCGAGAGACCACATGACTAGCAGTGTCCACTTGCACATATGGAAGCCCGCTCTATTACCACGGTTTTGATCCATCGTCAGCGCATCCACCACACCATCTAGCTCCTCGAAGGCATATGGGTCTTGCTCCATGCGGTACAAGTCAGGTATTGTGGTAGGTAATCACCCTAATATTTGAGGCATTTAAGCATGTTATATTGGAGTTGCTTTTGATTATAGAACGTTTGCTTGGACATTATGCTTCTGACCCTATTTCATCTTGGTGAGTGTCATCGATTTCCTAGTAAGTGGCAAACTTTTGGGGAAGGTGTGTAACTGGGGGTCCCTTGAGGGGTCATCGTACCATTTTTGACCATACTTATCACTTTATGCTCATCACATGCCCTCTTTTAGGCCCTTTGGCTTTAGTGACCCAAGAAGGGCATGTACCTCATTTCATGGGAAGAAGGGGATGAAGACCCAGGGGTATGATTGTTGGCAAAAGATAAGAGCCTCAAACATAAACCTTCCAGATGCTCGCCTAAAGAGGTATTGAGAGCAAGGAAAATATTCTCCTAAAAAATCAAAGACCTGCAAAAGCAAAATAACATTATATACATGTCCCCACTTGTTGAGGTGTGTACACTGATGTGGTGTCCCTTTCTTTCCTTGTATATGGCACTATGTGTACCTCTAGCTTCAAGTGGACCTTTTGGTGCTGSCCCCCAAGCTAATCGATTTCACTCTAGGGAGTACCCAAGGTTTTTGACTAATAATTAATTAATGGCAATGAATGAGCTTGGAAAAAAGTTGCATTGTGGAAGAAGGTGCACCACACCCCCTACAAAGGYACCCATAAATGAGACAATACGAACCCTTGTATGTCATGAAACTCATTGACCTATGAAGTCTACCCCCCTATCCACCTCATCACCCACTACATGACCTTGAAGGGGCATCCTTGGGAGCATCCCCTACTTGAGGGTTTTGTTCTACCCAATAGGACTGTTATCACACCCCTCTCATACCTAAACTTGGTCAATTGTATAGGGTCTTGCAACATTTGTTTAATTGATGAGGTAGTTTTGATGCACATATTTAGGTGCCTTGTTTATTAGATGTGGTTTTCACTTTCCATGATATTTTGACTTGAGATCCTTGGAAAGTGTACCTATTTTTTTTGTAGGACCTTGTTTAGTGGACAATTTTGGAGGAACAAGCCTAGCTTGGGCTTCCATGAGGCTTAAAGCCCACAGGTTGGATGCTAAGGGCCTGCATGTCAGATCATGATGACTTGCCTTTGGAGGCCTAGAAGGCACCTTGGATGGCCTCACCATGCCCTCACAAGCCAAACAATTTTCCTTAGAAGCCTAAAACGTCACCTTAAGGGGCTTGGCGTCATGCTTGAGGGGCTTGAGGTGGTGATGACTCGACAAATGTTGCAAGACCCTATACAATTGACCAAGTTTAGGTATGAGAGGGTTTTGTTCTACCCAATAGGACTGTTATCACACCCCTCTCATACCTAAACTTGGTCAATTGTATAGGGTCTTGCAACATTTGTTTAATTTGATGAGGTAGTTTTGATGCACATATTTAGGTGCCTTGTTTATTAGATGTGGTTTTCACTTTCCATGATATTTTGACTTGAGATCCTTGGAAAGTGTACCTATTTTTTTTTGTAGGACCTTGTTTAGTGGACAATTTTGGAGGAACAAGCCTAGCTTRGGCTTCCATGAGGCTTAAAGCCCACAGGTTGGATGCTAAGGGCCTGCATGTCAGATCATGATGACTTGCCTTTGGAGGCCTAGAAGGCACCTTGGATGGCCTCACCATGCCCTCACAAGCCAAACAATTTTCCTTAGAAGCCTAAAACGTCACCTTAAGGGGCTTGGCGTCATGCTTGAGGGGCTTGAGGTGGTGATGACTCGATGAGTACACATGGCATATTTTGGAAGGAAGGAGGCTTTTGACCATGAAGAAGAGGCTTAGATGAGTGACATGTGGCCTTTGGAGGCCAATCAGAGATATGGCATGCTACCGCACAATTTGTACTTTGATAGAAGAGAAGGTAAATGGAGAGCAAACTGGCGTAACGAGAGACTATCCTATCATTGTCACCTCAATAGGATGTCCCTTTCTATTTAGGGTGGTAGGCCCATGGGAGACGTCCCCAGTGACCTGGGGGTTTGAGAAGGCAAAGTCAAAGTGGCTAGGTAAAGATCCCCTCTCACAAGTCACCATTGATTAGAAAGTCCGATTTTATAACCAATGAAGAGATAATATGTCAAAGTGTACCTGCCCGAAACAAAGCAACAAAAAAACTATATATTTGCATGTACACTTGTTGGTTAGCACTTCATAAAACCATAGACTTTCTTGATAAAAGCAATTTGTTGAATATGATGAAGTAACCAAAAAATTTATAACAACAATCTTTATAGAGAAATACTTCACATTAAATGCCTTGAAAAATAACTTCAAAATGACTAAGGATCATTAACCATTGAAATCATAACACTAGCATTTGGTAGAAGCAAATAAGACAAGGTATAAGACAACCTTTATAATTGTTTTTTGAGCTTTTAATGCCGCGTCTAATGGTTGTAGCTTACTTTAGTAACATCAACAATATTGTTAGTAGGTTAAGCTATTCTAAGGTTAGAAAGTGTTAGTAGGTTGCTTGAGGTAAAAGATTTGAGGGTTGGTTTCATTAATCAAACAATTTTAAGATCTAAATCAGTGCCTTTTAGGGCTAATGGAGTCACTTGTAGCAGAAAAACTTGAAGGAAACAAATGATAATGTAAGAGCTAAGGACCAAGAAGGATGAAGATTGAGGTGTTGGTAAGCCAAGGCCTCAATCAACAAGCCTTAGAGTAGGTAACCCAAGGCCCTAGTGATTTTCCTTCTTCTTTAGCTTAAGCTTGAAACAATTAATGGCTTGATGAAGAAAATGGCACTAGAGTGCTACAATGGCAGGGCTCTAGTGCAATGCTTCAAAGGTAGGGTTTCTAGCACAATCTAGTAGGTGAAAAATTGTTAAGACAAGGACAATAACATGTGCTTGTTCTCCTAGGGTTTTAAACTAGCAATTTCATAATCTTGGAATAAATGCAAAGTAAATATACCATATCCATTCAAAGAAAAGAAGGATTGCAGAAATTCACTTACATCCACCAAGAATAGTCTAGCAATAAACCTAGTTGAAGATTTTCCACCAAGAAAAATGCTAAGAAACACCAAATTAAGCCTCCTCCAAGAAGTGCGCCTAAAATTTCAGCCAATAAACCCTAATTAGGGCGCAAATTTCAGACCTTCCTTAAGTGTGAGTGAAAGATGATGGAAAATAAGAGGGATTTTCCTCCTATTTATACAATACTAATGACCAGAATTAGGTCAAAAAGGTTGACATGGCCAGTTACAAATAATATCCAATTTTTACATTAAATGTCACAATTAAACCATAAAACAAGATGCTAATGTGAGGTCATGCCCTTTTAGGGTGACGTTAGGCCCTTTTTTGGCAACGTTGGCCTCCTAGAGAAAAACGTTAGGCGTCCTTGGGCCTCAAGAACCTGCCACACGTGCCACTTGGCACACAACTACCTCCAAAACATCCCAAAACATTGGATGATATCATGGGTGACCTAGGTGACGTCATGGGCCTTCCAAGGCCTACATCATGGTGGAAAAGGCACAACCCCCTGGGTCCAGGCCTGCCAGGCTKCCCCTGGTGAAACATCCTTCTCTCTCTTTGGTGAAATCCTCATATTTGTCTTTGCCCCTGCTGGGGTTTCAACATCCATCTGGTGGGATTTTATCCCCATGGAGGTCCGAACTACTCATCTCCCCATGTGTACCTGTCCATCGGGTGTGGCCCTGCAACATCAARAGATACACCCTCCATGGGATCATAAGTCACAGGGATCATAGCAATGTCAATCACATCTAATCATCAAGTTATTAAACATGTGCATGAAACCCCTTTTACCCGGACAAGTGCTCAAAGACATTATGCTAATCTGCAAACCAAGTTTGGAGGGGATGCTAGGATGTCCTATTGGGGTAATACTCATTGGATGTGGGATGTTCATGGGAGAAGTCAAATATAGGCCACGTGAGTGGATGAGGTGGTAAGGGATGTCTGGGCAAGGGGTGCAGTGATAGCAGGGAAATGTATAGCTTACCTGTGGGTGCCTCTAAAGAGGGTGAGTTGCACCTTGTCATGGATGCAAATGTTTCCAAGCCCATTCATGCTTTTTATATTTTATTCTTATTGCTTTTTATTTCAAGAGGCTAGTTAGGGGACACTGCCTTGACGTCGTGACCAGTGGTGGCAATGTTACCCACAAGCATTTCACGGAAATGAGAAGGTTTGCTCGTGATGAGACCCCCTTTCTCTTGGCTATGCTACCAAGAAACACTACCCTGGCGTAGTGACCAACGGTCGGTAGTGTCATATCGCTACATGCCCATGGACCTAATAGGTTGGCTCGTGATGAGACCCCCTATCCTCTAACTAGGTCTTGATTTATTATTTTTTATGGGTCCCTCTGTTTCTTGCCGATAAGATTTTTATTGCTTTCTCGAGGATCCCTGGGCAAAGCATCTCAAGGTTTCATTCTTTTGGCTTTGATCTTTTTCTAACTACTTTTACCCTCTGGGCCTTTAGCCCCTTCTTCCTACAAGGTAAGGTACAACCCTTAGATATTTGGCCAACCCAATGCCCAGACCAGTGTAATAGGATGGATGAGCGGGAGAAAATATGAAAAGTGGTAGATATGGTGGGAGCAGACAATGGCCTTTCATGAATCCCCCAAATGGAAACTCAAACCCTATGGGTACTAGCTTACTAGGGCATCCTGTCATTCCCCCCAAGTATGGCCAAGTGGAAAAGCATAAGGTCCAAGCACATGTTAGAAGAAAAAAGAATTAAATGCACATATTCAAAAGTTTTGAGGATAAGAGTGACACATACCATGATACTCGTGTTGATGAATGTAGCTATAGGAGACATCCTCCAACTTACAAACCTGTGAGATGTGGAATATAACAGACATGTGAAGTCTTACTCTCAGGTTACAAACCTGAGAGAAAGCCCCTATTAAAGGGTTCGTGGTTCCAGCCTGGGACAGGGGCTAGGAATGTATATGGCCTCCTCCATGACATGAGAGAGAAGAACTCCAGATGATTATCCGATGTTAGAGCAATCTATTGAGTTAGGACGTGCCTGTGGCTGAGCACAAGGTGAACGTGGGAAATCCCGAAAAGCGCTTGGCACATCATCATGAGAATAAGAACGAAGATGATGTGATGGCCTCCTCTGAAGAGCAACAGGGTTGATGAGAAGACTCCAGGTGATCCTCCTATTGGTGGCAGTGGGAAAGCAGATCTGTAGAGCAGATGTGACTATGGTTGAGCATAAGTGCACGTGTGAGGACCTAGCTCATCTGTGTAATGTAGTGACTCAAGTCCATGGCATCCCTATGGATGTGGCCCCTAGTGGATGAGCACTAGTGGGTGTATCAAATCCTTTGCTATATATTGTTCAAGAGTCATACCTACCTGTAACCATAGTCATTGTGTAAAGGGTACAGGTCGGCCCTATCTTATTGTGTCTAAAGATAATTAATATTAATATTAATAGTAATATTAATATTAATTATTATAATAATAAATAATTAATATGTCTAAGTGAAGTCGGCCCTATTGTGCCAATTGACACTTCAGTTAATAGGACAAGTCTAATATAAGTAAGAGGAAATCTTTCATTTGAAGACACACACACTTGTGAGTTTTGGAAATTTCAGCAAGTACATTTCTTGGTCAAAGTTGCGCACCTCTCTTGGGCGCTAGAGTTATAGGGTTTTGTGCACCCTCTTCTGTGCTAGTATATTCTTGGTGGTGAAAAGTTCTTTCTCTTGAAGAGTATAGCAAAGGATTTGGTTGGGTTTTTCTCCCTTATTTGAGAAGGGTTTCCCAGGATATATCTTGTGTTCTTGTGCATGGTGCTTCTTCATGTGATCTTGGTTGCTGCAACATTTATGGTTATGGTTAATTGTTAAAATGGAATGAACTTCATGTTTAACCTAATGCTACAAAAACTTAACATGGTATAAGAGCATAGGTCATGAAAGAACCCATTGCATAAGCATCCACCAAGTCTCATCCCTTATCAACAAACCCTTCACTTTTGCAAAACCGTATGGCCTTCCCAAGGTTCCAGAAAATTCCGTACGACCCTCATTCTTGAAGTGTTTCAACCCCTAAAACTTGGACGCTGACGCTAATTCCACCATAGAAGAGTACGGCCTCTTCCAGCGCATCTCCAGAGGCTCTCAAAACTTAATTCTGAGAAAGTTTGATTTTTGGCCCTAGGGTTTCTAGGGTGCCGAAACTTCTGTAGAATATTTCTGGTTTTCTGAAGAAATATTGTTCTGGATCAGCAAGCACCTCTGTGATACTATTAAAATTGATCTTTTGGCAGTCATAAGTCCAAACATAATCTAGACTACAAAGATTCAAGAAAAGATGAAGAACATAACTCCAATGGAAGATAGGCTTGATGGAGTAAGCAACTTCAGCCCTTGGAAATCAAACTTCTAGTCACTCTTGAAGAAGAAGATCTCTTGGATGCAACCAATAAAACTCTACCAGAAACAACAACTAAATTAGAGAAGAAAATAAGAAAATAAGATGACATCAGAGCAAGGAAAATAATCTACTCAGTAAGAGATCATCTCTTGCCCCGAATTGCAAATCTGAAGATTGCCTACGATATGTACAAAACACTAAAGGAATGTTTGAAAGTGACATCACTCTCAGAGCCCTCGCCTTGAGAAGTCAACTACAAAGTACTAAGATGACGAAAGATGACACAGTTCCACTTTTCTTCATGAAGTTATTAGAAGTTAAAGAACAACTAGAGACAATTGGAGAAAACATGTATGATAGAGAACTTGTCTTAACTACTCTTCAGAATCTTCCAAAATCATGGGAGCCCTTCCTTCAGAGCATCAGTGGAAGAGAAACTCTACCAACATTTGTGCGACTATGGATAGATTGTAATCAAGAAGAACTAAGACTCAAAATTAGAGGAGTGGAAGATGACTCAGAAGAAAATCATGCTCTTGCACTTCATATCAAAAAAGGAGGAAAATTCAAAAGAAACTTCAGGCAAACATTTAAAGAAGAAAAGCCTTCATATCAAAGAAGAGATCTCTCAAAAGTTCAATGCTACAGATGTGACAAGTATGGACATGTTGCTAAATATTGTCGAACCAGAAAGAAGGGAAAACAATATGCCACCACTGCCGACGTTGATCCTGATCCACCTCAAGAAAATGAAGAAAGAAGAAACGAGAAGTATTTCCTCTAAATAGGTAAAGTCTTTCTATTCTAAATCTTACAGTGAATTGCATGTTTCTCAAAATAAAAGAAGAATATCACTCCTTATAAAAGAGCTTTCAAAACTTGGACCATTATCCCTGGTACGGGAGTCCAAAACCTTGTCCCTTGTGCAAAGAACAAAGAAGAAACATTACTCTTGAAAGACAGATACAGTGAATCTTCAAAGACATTCGAGATCGACATCCCTGGTCAGAAACAGATTAAGACAAGCAGAAACGTTGTCTTTAAAGAAGAGATAATCTTTCAAAGATCCATAGAATCTCAGATGGAGATTGACAGTAAGACTATACCTTCTCCCCCTTCAGCAGTTCAGAGGGATAAAGACATTATTCCAGTTGCTCCAGTTGATATATTCAGAGATATTGCAGTAGGACATAAAAGGCCTACCTAATCTCACCCTACTAGAGGCATAAAGACATACAAGTTTCTCAAGGCACATTCCGAGAAAGCAAAAAGAGATTTTTCGAGCTATCCCTCAGTTATGAGCCACTTCATTGATGCTGAGACTCTTTGTCTTAGAGAAACAACAAGAGAACCCGTGTGGCAAGATGCCATAACAAAAGAATACCAGTACATCTTAAAGAATGATGCATAAGATATTATTCAGGAACCAGAAAGGGAAGTCTGTGGTAACTTCCAAGTAGATCGATAAGATCAAGCATGCAGTGGATGGAAGTGTCGAKAAATACAAAACGATATCTATAGCCAGAGGTTTCTCATAAATAGAGGGAGTTGTCTATGATGAGACACTTGACCCAGTGAACCCAATACACTTACATCCGTACTACCATCCATGAGTTGGAAACTATAGCAGATAGATAGATTCTYGATGAGTTTCAGCAAGAGTATTGCTGATCCAAACCTATGCAGTGTTGGTGACGAGAACCTGATCCTGATGACTTATTCAGAAAGCGTTGTTGTTGGATACAAGTAATCTTTGACTTCTAAAATCTAGATGAAGAATCTRAGTATGATACACTACTTCTTAGGACAAGAAGTATGACAGAGGACCGATGAAATTTTCCTACTTCAAGGAAAATATACAGAAAGAATATTAAAGAAGTATGACAGAATGCAAATCCACCATGATGGATTTAAAGAAGAAGATTGATGTTGATTCAAGACAAGAACAATCCACAGTTGATTGGATCACCAATGTATCTGGTCAAACACCGGACTTGATTCATGCCGATTCAGATTGAGCAGAAAGTACAGTGGACCGGAAGAACACTTCATGTTTATGTTCTACCTTGAAATCTTCCATGATTTCCTAGTGCAACAGGAAACATAACTCTGTAGCCTTAAGTGCACCGGAGACAGAGTATATGTATATATATAGCAGTAAGTGTGCAAAGCAATGTGGCTTCACATACTTCCGACAGATCTACTTGACCATGAAGTAGATCCTATGTTGATGACTGAGAGCCATATATGAAGCTCCTTACAGAATTCAGAGCTTCCTCATGATTTATCACACAGAGAGATCAAATTTTCTTATATAAGAGATATGATGCAGAAGAAAATTGCATACTTGCAGTACCCAAGCATACTGCAAACTTCTACAAACATTTACTTGGTAAAGAAACTCCTTCCGAGTTAAGAGGGAGTATGGATGACAATTGACCAAAACAAAAGAGTACATCGGTATGAGACTTGGCTTGATGGAGAATGCCTCCCTAGCTGAGAGGGAGTGTTGATGAATGCAGCTATAGGAGACATCCTCCATCTTACAAACCTGTGAGATGTGGAATATAGCAGACATGTGAAGTCTTACTCTCAGCTTACAAACCTGAGAAAGCCCCTATTAAAGGGTTCGTGGTTCCAGCCTGGGACAGGGGCTAGGAATGTATATGGCCTCCTCCATGACGTGAGAGAGAAGAACTCCAGATGATTATCAGATGTTAGAGCGATCTGTTGAGTTAGGACGTGCCTGTGGTTGAGCACAAGGTGAATGTGTGAAATCCCGAAAAGCGCTAGGCACATCATCATGAGAATAAGAACGGAGATGATGTGATGGCCTCCTCTGAACAACAACAGAGTTGATGAGAAGACTCTAAATGATCCTCCTGTTGGTGGTAGTGGGAAAGTAGATTTGTAGAGCAGATGTGACTATGGTTGAGCATAAGTGCACGTGTGAGGACCTAGCTCATCTGTGTAATGTAGTGACTCGAGTCTATGGCATCCCTCTGGATGTGCCCCCTAGTGGATGAGCACTAGTGGGTGTATCAGATCCTTTGCTATATATTGTTCAAGAGTTAGACCTACCTGTAACCCTAGTCATTGTGTAAAGGGTACAGGTCGGCCTTGTTTTATTGTGTCTAAATATAATTAATATTAATATTAATATTAATTATTATAATAATAAATAATTAATATGTCTAAGCGAAGTCGGCCCTATTGTGCCAATTGACACTTCAGTTAATAGGACAAGTCTAATATAAGTAACAAGAAATCTTTCATTTGAAGACACACACACACTTGTGAGTTTTGGAAATTTTAGCAAGTACATTTCTTGGTCAAAGTGGCGCACCTCTCTTGGGCGCTAGAGTTCTAGGGTTTTTTACACCCTCTTCTGTGCTAGTATATTCTTGGTGGTGAAAAGGTCTTTCTCTTGAAGAGTATAGCAAAGGATTTGGCTGGGTTTTTCTCCCTTGTTTAAGAAGGGTTTCCCAAGATATATCTTGTGTTCTTGTGCATAGTGCTTCTTCATGTGATCTTGGTTGTTGCAGCATTTATGTTTATGGTTAATTGTTAAAATGGAATGAACTTCATACATTAACCTAATGCTATGAAAACTTAACAACCCAGACTCATTACCTCATGAAGCAAGATCCATTTTTGTTGCAGGACTAGGTCGATGTGATGGATGTTGTTGCTGCTGACAAAGTGGAGGCGCTGAAGAATGAAAGGATGGGCTCTCCAGGGCCATGCTCAAGTCGATCTGGCTTTCGGTACTCCATGTCTAGGACCTGTGGGTCTCGAGACATAATCTCCTTAGTTATCCCTACGCTAGGGGATAACATGACACTCTTCACCATGGGCATATGTCAATAATGAACTCCCCAAATAACCAAAACACTCAAGAAAAAGCTGTGGGGCATTCTTCAAACGTGATCAAAATGTGGCGAAAATTTTCCTATGGCATATTTAAAAAGCACCATAATTGTGTCAATTTTTTTTCAAAATTTCTATTATGACCACATTTTGGAAATACCACAACCATTTTGCATCTAATGGTATTGATATCGCATAAATCTCTGCACTTTGTCAAAAGATAATTGCTCTTGAAGCTAGGTCGCCCTCAAAATATGCAATGCAACCCTAGATCTAGGGTTTGGGAACCTCCTAGATCTTCTCCAATGTGGGACGTCCTCAAATATGAGTGCAATCAACCTTCTTCTCCTCAAAATAGGGCATGAAACCATGAAGAACCTCCTCAAGAAACTTGTGGCATCTCCCAAGGTGAGACATCCCATCAACAAGCATATTAAAATGTGCAAAGTAACCTCCAAAGTGGACGTCATCCTCAAATAAAGCAAGTGGATCCATGATACAAGGCCTCAACATGTGGAATGCAAATAACACTCAACCATCTCCATGAAAAAAAGGGACGAACCCCAACAATGTCCCTCAACATGTATGCACAATAATCCTCAAAATGGCACATGTGGACCAATAAAGCATGAGGAGTAGTGGATCCAAGTAAGAGTAAATCAAAATATGCCATGAACCCATATGCCAAGTCTTCAAGAGCCCCACCAACTCGTCAAGGAGAGGGACAATCTCATCAAAACATGCATGAAGTGAAGATAAGTGTGCATGTGCCTCCAAATGTGGCCTAGGAAGGGGAGTGCTCAAGGTGATGTCATGCTCCATGCTACAAGTAATCCATCCACATGTGAATATCATCCATAAGAGCTACAACATTAGAGAAAAGGAGCACTAACCATGCCCATGTTAATCCATCCAAGTAACAAACCATGTGTAAGCGAGTGTATCCCAACTACTCTATGCCATGATGAAGCCAACCAAATTATCAAGCCAATGCAATGTCCACTTAGCCCCAACATCCCAGGTATTCCACCAAGGCATCCATATATCCGCGTATCCAATCATCCAGCAAGGAGTGGAGAGTAGAACATCACATGATTAAGTGTAATGCTATCTCTTTATGATAAGCAACTATACCAAGCAAAACACCATCAAATCCTCTAGCACATCATCATCCATGCCATTAACAATCCAAGGAACCAAGTGGACACCCTAACCATCCAAAGCTCTTTGTGATGAAAATCACAAGGGTAGTGAAAAAATTCACTAATATAGACCTCGTGCAAAATGAGCAGTAACAAGGTCCAATGAAAGTTCCAAATGAGAGTGGTACTCACATGAATAAGGGTTAATGTGAGAATTGAAGACTAATGAAAGCCTACTACAAAGGAGGAGCCCAATTAACTATATTAAACTAAGGATGGTGGTAAAAGACACAATAGAGGAAGGACAAACCATTGCACAAGGCTAACCTACTTTGAAAAATCATAATAGGATGGGCTAACACAAAAGGTAAAACTTTCATGTTACATTTTGCTCCTGCTACAAGTGCAACATGCAATAGATGGTGCACGGGTGGTTATGTACATGCCAGATGAGTGCAGGACAAGCAAGCAACAATTAAACCAAGAAGGAAAATAAATAAATAAATGCTTGCAATCAATACGAAGACAAGGATCAATTGCAAGAAAAAGAACAATGCACAAATGGATAAATCGAAAGTAGGAAATCAATCAGTCATGTAAAAATGTTGAAGTAACAAAAAGATGTTGCTGAAGTAAATAACCAACAAAGCTGAAATTAAAAAAGGGTAAAGAGGGCATGAATCATGTTAAAAATATTGTTTAATTTCTATGATTAGAAATGTTAGTTCTAGTTTCCTAAGTTGGTTTAGGGGCTTGTGATTTGAATGTAAGTTATAAAAGTTATAAAGGTATGGACTGACTATACATAAGGATTTAGTACCGTTTTCCTCTTATAATTCACCTTCGACATGTCTTCATCTTGTGGACTTGTCATAAACTGTTAAATGTAACTCCATGTCTATCTTTTCATTATTCTCACATTTGTAACTCCCACGTGAAGTGTCATCTCATATGAAATGCATGTCATGTTCTTTATATTCTATCACACTTACATAAATATGTAGTTATACTCCATTTATTAGTATGAGTAATTCAGGCTTCTAGATGTAATTCACTGTCACTAACACGAAATCAAATCAATCCCCTAACCCACCACTACTTTGAATCACAAAGTCCACTTTATCAATGTCAAATGACAACTCACTAACCATTTTAGCAAACCAATTCCAAGTTATTAATATCAGCACTATCATTGCAAATTACTTGGGGTACTTCATCTGTTGCAAGTCGCAACACATTAATTACTAGGCCAAACCCATTTTAGATTGAACAACTAGTGCAATTAATCAACATGTGGAGCCTACCACACACTAAACCAAATGTGTTCTCAAACTAACACCCGCTGCACACAGATGTAGATTCCACTCAGATCACTTCATCAAGTTCATCTATCAATAGCGTTTCAGATAGATTACCTAGTGCATTATTACCAAAGTTACCACTGCACATCATTAATTGCAGTTCACTCAATATCACTGATTCTTTTTGCCAAGTGCCTTTCAGTAATATATTTACATGGTTACATGGTCTATTGTTTACCACTGAATATGTCACAGTATCAGTGTCAAACCATTTTTAAGATCCCATGCAATAGCCTATTGGCCTGTTGGGGTGTGCCTTCTTTCTATAATCTGTCCACGAGAGTGGCATATAAAATCATATTAGGGACAATACACTAACTTCATCTGTTTAATTAACTTTATTGCTTCCTTACAATTACCCACTTTGCAGAGTCTATACATCAATGTGTTGTAACTTGTATGTAACATCATCGGGGTTCAAACACTGTTTTGGCATATCATAGAAGATTTTTTGAGCTTCGTCTATCCTGTGATGCTTGCAGAAACCATCTATTAGTGTATTATAGGTAAATAGGTTAGGCATGCAACCTTTCTCTGACATTTCTTGAAGGAGCTTCCTGGCCTTCCCCAGATTACCCACCTTGCAAAACCCATTTATAAGTGTATTGTACGTGATTTCTTCGGGCTGATGGCCTATTTGCACCATAACGTCTAACAACCGGAGGGCTTCTTGAAGCTTCCTTTCTTTGCAAAGACCAACAATAAGAGCACTGTATGTAATAACATTTGGATGACAACCCCTGTCCAGCATCTCAAGAAGCACTTTGTTTGCCTCCTGCCATTGCCCATCCTTACAGAAACCATCAATAAGCGCACTGTATGTAACAACATTAGGGCATATGTTTCTCTCAGACATTGCATGGAAGAGCTTCCTCTCCTTGTCCAACTTGCCTGCCTTACAGAAACCATCAATAAGTGCACTGTATGTGAAAACATCAGGGAGATTGTTTTTGTCGGACATTTCATGAAAGCGTTTCATAGCCTCCTCCAACTTGCCTTCCTTATAGAAACCATCAATAAGTGCATTGTATGTCACAACATCAAGGCATATTTTTTTGATGGACATTTCATAGAAGAACTTCCTAGCCTCATCCATCTTGCCTGCTTTGCAATGACCATCAATCAGAGCAGTAAAAGTAATAGCATTGGGCTTATGCCCTTCCTTTAACATCCGATACAGTAGTTTCTTGGCCTCTTGGAGCTTACTTAGTTTGCATAGTCGATCCATGGGGATGGTGAACGTGATTGTGTTAGGCTCATAACCCTTTTTCTGCATAGCAGCTAACAACCCGAACGCCTCTTGGGTTTTCCCTGTTTTACAGAACCCATCTATTAGGGTACTATACGTAAAAGTATTGGGAACCTGTTGCTTATCCACCATTTGTTTGAAAAGTTTGATAGCGTCTTCCATCATGTCCTCCCTGCAAAGCCCTTTGATGAGTGTACTGGATACTATAACATCTGGAATATACCCATGTGTTTTCATTCCTTCAAACACTTTGAATGCATAATCCACTCTACCTGTTTCACAGTAACAATTGATAACAATGCTCAAAGTTATCAGATTTGGAAGAATGCCTGCTTCAATCATAAGCATGTAAACTGACAATGCTAATTCATACCAATTCCATTGGACTAGGCTACTTAACAAAATATTGCAGGTGCTGAGAGTGATAATTCATACCATATTAAATAGTGCCAGGTGTAGATTCAGTTGCAGGGCTCAGGATCAATGAACCATATTAAATAGGATGAAAATGAATCCAAAGAAAGAAGCAAAGATTATCTATCTTCGCATTATTATTGTTATTATTATTCACAAAAGTCAAAGCTGCCTAAATGGTACTTGCAAACCATAAAATATAGGTATTGACAATGTCAATGTTGATGATGGAGTTCAAACAAGGAATATGCATAAGGTAAATTATGCATTTATGACTAATGGTCTGAGCATTAATAAACTCATTCCATTCGATGAGGCCCATAAGCATTGCCATGGCAGTAAGCTATGAATAAGGAAAAAATATCTTAAATAATGATACTTGGGATCTTAGAATCTTCCTAAGCAAAAGAAGACAATTTCATGTCGATGCATGTAAGTTTAACTTTAATGGATCCATGGAAAACTACAAAGTTTGACTTGTGGTCAAGGGATATGTTCAAGTTGAAGGTATAGATTTCAAGAAAACATTTGTCATGTTGAAAAGATCACCACAATCAAAGTGTTAATTAACCTTGCAATATAATTTGGTTGGAGTTTGCATTAGTTGGATGTGAAGAGTGTCATTCGTAACAACATTCTTGAAGAAGAAATCTACATGCAACAACCAGAAGGTTTTGTGCAAGTAGGCAGAGAGCATTGTTGAAAGGCGCTCTTCCAACATGCATTGAAGAAACCTTAATCGATTACACTGTAGCAGACACAATTATATTAAAAAATGTATAAGTGAGAAGGTCCACCAACCATCTTGTATTCTTCATTCATATGTATTTATACATCGAGAATGGTTAGAATGGTTACATCCGCCACTAAACCATTCATTCATTAAGTTCATTAGCATACTTTTTCACTTACGTTATTCATTCTTATATATTCATGTTCATTGTACTTAGTCTAATGCGTTATACATTTTTTAATGACAATTACATAAGATAGGCTTAAGTGATAAGATAGGCTTAAGTGGCCCTGCAACATTCCCCCACCTTCAAAGTTTTGCTTCATCCATGTTACCTCTTCAACTTGCATTTAAGTGGAAAAATCCCCAATCCATGGATGCAACCTTGAGATAAGCCTAGGAGAAGTACCATTGTCACCTCAATACAGTTCTCTCACTTTTGGTTGACTCTCTTAAGGCCAAGGGAAGTGGGTATCCCTAGATGTGAATGATTAAATAAACTAAATCTAGAAGATTTATCAATGAGAGCCTTAGACTTAGGATGTAAATCTGAATGCTGATGAATATATGATGCCCAAATTTACACTAAGGAATATCACTAATGAGTTAAACCCAATTCAAGATAAAACTTTGCAAAGCAAAAATGATTCAATACTTAGAAAATATTAAGATGTGATGATTCATACAAGTAGATTCCAGCATTGAGAAACTAAAGCATACACCAACTAGATCCAATTAAAGATAAGATTATTTACAAGCATATGGATCTATAAATAAAAAATGGTTTATGATATTTTTTAAGGTAATTTCTAGATTTGAAGAAGTGGTGAAAACCACTTCTTAAACCTATGTAAAAGATATAAAATGAATGCTCAAAAAGTAACTTGCAAATCTGATTTGTAATGCAAAAATGTAATTTCCAAATTTGCTTAATGTATAAATAACCCAAGTGAATGATGTAAAAGTAAAGTGAAGTATAACTTAGGCCTAATCACAATTACGAGTTTATGAATAAACCTTGAACAAATTTCCAGAATTGTGATTAAATAAATCAAGTCTAATAAAAGATTTAAGATCTATGAAAAATAGTTAGACTTGAAATGAAATCTAATTTAAGATATTCAGGAATTTATATCAGATTTCATAAGATACACAAAAGTAAATAATTTTGTATTTTTAAATGGTGGATGAAAGGAGAGATCAATGCCAAATAAACCCTAAGGTTTATGGAGTCAAAAACACTATCTAAGAGGGATATTTTCTTATGTCATTTGGGCTAGAAAAGATGCATGAAGCACACCATATCCACCCTAATATGCTGGAAAATAATGCAGAAAATTCACAAGGAAGGGCTCCCAAGGGATGCTCCTTCAACTGATTACTTGATTACTCTAGAATTGAAAATAACAAATCTGCAATTATTTCTAAGAGATAAAATGCAAATAATTAAACCAACACTAAAATAGATAAGGAAAGTAGAGGATAATGCCACACCAAATTCCTTCGAAAGTAGTAGATGCATTAATCCAATGGATCAAGTAGCTAGCCTTTGCATGTAAATGAACCAACACCAAATCCAAGCTTGAAGCACCAAAATATAAGCCACACATGAAAAGAAAGTCTCCAAGAAATCCCTAAAAATCTTTTATGCTTGAATCTTCAACAAATGCTCTCTCAAATTTCCAATCACCAACAAAAATAACCAAGGAGGTGAGCCTCTTATATAGAGTTTTAGGCTCAACAACCCTCTTAATAAAGTAACAATATCCTTAGTTAAAACCCTAGATCTAACCTAGGAGAACATAAACAACCATTATCCACTAACTAACTAAAGTGGACAAGGTCGACAATACATAAAAATATGAGGTGGTTATGCCACATATACAAATCCTCAATGATAAATCTCCAAGAAGGTAGGATGTCTCCATCAAAAAAATATAAGGCTAGGTCAAAGCTCCAATGTCTAGCCTCCAAGCATAGAAAGGAGTCCAATGACCTCCCTCAAGTGTGAATGACCCCTCAAAATAGTGAAACGGTCAAGGAAGAAGGCCTCCAAGGTGGCATGTGTGGCTCGAGAAGTGAGACTTCCCCTCCAAAAGGTGGTCCAACAATCCAATGTGTGGTCTCCAAGGCACAAGGATCTCCCTAGAACATGCCAACAATCATATCCATGAAGTGAAGGGTCAAAACCTCCTCAAAAATTAGATCCACGTCCAAGGGGGAGCTAACAACCTCATGAAGAAGAGGACAAATCTTCAAAATAGTGATGTATGCTTCCAAATGTGTGACAAGAGAGGAAGTGATACACTTGGGATGATGAGTCATCCTCTAGCCATCCACCATGCTTGTGAAATAGCCCTCAAAACGGCTAGGTGTTCTTAGGGAGGGCCCCTCAATCATCAAAGCACACAAAATTATGTAGAAGGGAGAGAGCACTCCACATGAGGGTGTATCTCATGATTTATTGTGTCAATAATATGCCAAATAACTCCCAAAGTTCTAGGGAATTCATCACCTAGGCCAAAGTGTGACATACATACATAGATCCATGCTTATGATAAAAGGGTAAGTGTGTTATAGGTATACAACCTTTACAACAACATAACACAAATTTTACAAAAGGGTAAAGTGAAAAAACCTAGGGGAATTCTAAGCCATGTGTCCTAATAGACCCATCCCAAGACCCCCGCACACTCGCCTTGACCATAAATGATCTCAATAAGATGGTTAGAACAAGCCATAAGGGTGGGACTAGCCTTAAAATGGGACCTAGAAGGACATGTCATGACCAACCACAAGGGTCTAGATAAAGATAAGATAATTTTATTAATGTCCAACAAATGACCACAAAAGTATTAAGGGCAAACAATAACTATACAATTTTGTTAGCCCTAGCAAATCTTCCTTCCTTGGACTATTAAAAGTATTAAGGGAAAACAATAACTAGACAATGGCTTTTAAAGAGCTAGCATTTAGGGCTTTAGAAGTTTATCTAAGTCAAATCACCTTGGTAAAAGTCTAGCAAAAGAAGAGCAAAGAAGTAGTAACTTAAGTCCTTTACTTCTAGGGTTTGTCAAGCAAGCAATTTCATAATCTTTAACATGAATAAGCAAATATACCATAACATTCACAATAAAATGAAGAATTGCAGATTTACTTACTTCACCAAGAATAATCAAGCAATAAAACCCTAGATTGTCAAGTAAATTCACCAAGAAATGATCCAAGTTGCAAATTTTAGCCTCCAAGACAAGTGTGCCTCCCAATTTCAGCCAATAACTCCCAAAAAGGGCGCAAATTTCAAACCACACTACTTGTGTGATGAGTGATGATGAAAAAAAGAGAGTATTTTCTCTCTATTTATATAGTATCAATGACCTTTAATTAGAATTAGGTCATAAAAAGGCCAACTTTGCCAAATTACATTAAAAATCCAATTTTTACATAAATGAAGGTAATTGAACCCTAAAAATAGCTCCAAGGGTGACCTCATGCCCTTCTAGGGTGATGTTGAGCTCCTAGGGAGGAACAGTGGGCCCCATATGCAGAACGTTTGGCCTCCAAAGGCCCTGGATGATGCCACACGTGCCAACCAACACACAACTGCCCTCATAAATGAAAACCCTAGCTCTGGATGACATCTAGGGTCATAATAATGACGTCATGGGCTCTCAAGGATCAACGTCCAGGTGGAAGAGCAAGATCCCCCTGAGTCTAGGTCTGCTAGAGTGTCTTAAGGGCAACGTCCTTTCTTTTTGGTGCAAGTCTCTGATGTCTCTCTGCCCCTGGTTGGGGTCATAGCATCCATATATGGGCTTTTATCCCCATGGAGGCCCGAGAGAATCATTCCCCCATATGTAGTTGTCCACCGAGCAAAGTCCTGCAACAACAATAAGTACGCCCTCCAGGGGTTCATAAGTCACAGGGATCAAAGCAATGTCAATCACATCTAATAATAAAATTACCCAAACATGTGCATCAAACCCCCCTTTACCCAAACAAATGCTCAAAGACCTTATGCAGTTTAACAAGTTAGGTTTGGAGAAGGTCTCAAGGTGTCCTATTGGGATAACCCTCCTTATGTTTGGGGTGTTTCCCAGCTGAGAACCAATCTGGGTCATGTAAGTGTGTGTGAGGTGGCATGGGGTAAGTGTTCGAGCATGGGGTGCAGTGATAACAGGGAAATGTAGATCTTACCTGTGGGTGCCTTTATAGAGGGCAAGTTGCACCTTGTCAAAGATGCCATTCTTTCCTAACCCATTCAATTCCTTTTATTCTTAGTTTTATTGCTTTTTATCTTTTTCTTTTGTGCTTCAAGGGAAGAGCTGAGGGACATTGTCCTGGCTTGGTGACTAGAGGTGACAACGTTACCCACAAGCATTTCACGAAGATGAGAAGGCTGGCTCATGATGAGACCCCCTTTCTCTTGGCTATGCCACCAAGAGCCACTACCCTGGTTTGGTGACCAAATAAATGGTAGTGTCATACCGCTACATGCCCATGGTCATAATAGGTTGGCTCATGATGAGACCTCCCATCCACCAACTAATACCTTGAGTGTTTATTTATCTTATGGGTTCCCTTTTCTTACTGAGAAGCCTTTTACTGCTTTCTTGGGAATCCCTGGGTGAAGCATCTTAAAGGTTTCATTTTTTGGCTTTTAACTCTTGCCAACTACTTTTACCCTTTGGGCCTTTAGCCCCTTCTTCCCACAAGGCAAGGTACAACCCTTCCTAGTGTGGCAAACCCAATACCCGAACAAAGGTAGGGGAAAATGAGAGGAGTAAGGATGGAAAGTGGTAAGTATGGAGGTAATGGATGATGACCTTTCATAGACCCACCCAGTAGTAACCCATCCTAAAGGGAGATCAACTTACTAGGGCATCGTGACACCCTTCCAGGTATGAACGAGTTAAAGAGAATAATTTCCAAGAAAACGTTATGAAATGAATGAGAATTCAGTGCAACATATTCAAGTGCTTCAATAATCAGAGTGACACATACCATGATACCCGAACTCATTACCTCATGGAGCAAAACTTATTGCTGCTTCAGGACCAGGCTGGTGGGATGGATATTGCTGCCACTGATATATGGGTTGCACTGAAGAAAAGAGGGGCCCTCTGGGGCCATGCTCAAGTCATCCGGCTTTCGACACTCCATGTCTAGGACCTGTGAGCCTCGAGACATGATCTCCTTAGTTAGCCTTAGGATAGGGGATAATATGGCTAACATGAAGATCTTGTCCTTGGTGAACCGCCCGATGTTGTATGGTTGTGGGTGTGGTGTTGTCGACGATCCCAACTGTTTGACGACCTTTGCTAAGATGAGGTTCTTCTAGCTTCCACTATCGACAATAAAATGCAACGGGGTCCCCTTCACCCACATCTGTGAATGAAAAAGGTGCTCCCCCTCTTCAAGATCTACTGGTTGAATTGTTGCGGTCGCGACAGTAGTAGTGGGGTTTGCGTCAATGATCTGTCTTCTCCCATTATTTTTTGAATCAGGGTTCGGCTCATTTTCTTTGATCTCGACCACCAATGATTGTTTTGAGTGACATTCATGAGTGTTGTGCTAGGGGATTTTGTGGAAATTGCACCACTTTCCAGTCTCCTTCGTCTTTCTGTTACCCTTCATTTCCTGTGGCTTGGACTAGTTTTCTGAAGGTTGGTTGTTAGGGTTGTCTTTACCATACTTTGGTTGTTGCGGATTTGCAGACTCGAACTCCTGTTTGTTCTGGTGCCTAAATTTCTGCTCGATTTTGACAGCATATCGATAGGAAGTTCCCAGTGATGAGATGTCTAGGAGATCCATTTCGATTTGAATGTACCTATGCAGAGCCTTGTGGTATTTCAGAACCAGATGTCGCTCAGAGTCTTGGATATCTAGCTTGGTGCGCAAGGTATGGAAAGTATTTGTGAACTTCGACATTGTTTGGCCCCTCTCTTTCCACAGTGTGGTCCATCTCATGTATTAGTCGTCATAGTTACCAACAGGGAAATATTGTTCCTTGACCGCATCCACAAAAAAATCCCAAGTGGGCTCGACCCCATATATTCTAGACTCCTCTGTGGAACTTTGCTCCCAGTAAGTTTCCCACCAATGTTTGACATAGGGGAGAGACTTAAGGAGTGCGAAGGTGATCTTTTCCCTGTCGAAAAAATTGTGAACAAAGAAATAACCTTCTAGCAGATTTAATTGTTTTTCTAGGGCATTTGCATCGATCTAACCTTCAAATACGAGAATATCAAAATTAACTTGTACCTTGAAAGGAGAGGTGCCTCCAAAGTGGTCGCTTGATGAAGACGTGGCTACTGCTATCGACAGGCGTTAAAGGATGTGGGAAAAATTCTCCATCATTTCGTCCCTCTGTCGCGTGAGAGCTTGCTCAAGCAACAGATTAATAGAATCTTTTGCTTTGTCGTCTTTCTTTTCTTCCACCATGGAGGGTTCCTTGGGCGTGCAAGAGCAATTGTCCTCAAGAGAGACAAGCTCGAGACCCAACTTGCTGTACTAGAACCTCGTCGGGGACATGCACTGAAAAACAATCAAGAGCAGCATGCTCTGATACCATTGATCCAGATTATTTGGCACGAAATGAGAACGGAGATATAATAAATAAATGTACAAAGATATATCGGATATCCAATAATATAACAAAAATATATCAGATATGTAGCCATAAACACAGAGATACAGTAATACACAATTTCTATTAATGAGCGAAATGTACAAAACTGTAGAAATACAGAGTGAAAGACTCGCTAGAATGGTGGCAACTTATCTCTGAGAAGAGATGTGATGGCTACACTCATTCGCAAGAAGATGATTGTTACAATGAGGCTCCAAAGGCCTTTTTAACATAAAGAAAAATCCAAAACCCTAACCCTAGAAGATGAAAAGCCAACAGTTTTGTGGACCCCGTTTTGGGTAGTTTGGTGTATCAATTTCTTGGGGGCGTAACTTTGGCATATGATCTTCGTTTGGGGTGCACGATAGCTCGTTGGAAAGGTATCGAGGAGGAGCTTCATTTCAAGGGCTCAAAAATAGCCCTTGACTAGTATTAAGAGGCCCGATCGTGAAAAAACGTCGTTTAGACCCTCAAAATGGCCCCGAATGTTTGGGACCCAAAAAACTGCTACAAATAGTAAATTGCCAACAAACTATTTTGAGCCAGTTGGAATAGGTAGGTGGCCACCATATCCACCTGGATCAGTGACACACTCCTTGATGTGGCGCATGACATCCTCCTTGAGGCCTTTCCAAGTGAATCTTTCTCTGATCTGTCTATATGCCTTAAGAAAGCCTCGATGCCTAGCCACTGATGAATTATGAAATGCTTGTATTGMCTTCTTCTTGAACAAAGATTCATGAACCAAATAAATCTTCCCTTATAAAAGATGACATCATCTACAATCCTGTACCTGTCATCCTGTACCTGTCCATCCATTAATTCRCATGCAAACTTATTTTTGGAATACTCTACCAATAGGTGTGATTTCCAATCAACTAATATCTCTGACATGGAATAAATTGAGGGTCTTCTAGACAAGGCATTTGCTACCACATTGTTTTTTCCCTTGACATATTCTATGTCAAAGTTATAAGCCTGGATMTTACTCACCCACTTTTGTTGTCTCTCATTGAGGTCCTTTTGCTCTAGAAAGTACTTGAGACTGTTATGATTTGTCTTGGCCACAAATTTCACCCCTACCAGGTATTTTTTGAATTTGGCCAATGCATGCATTATAGCTAACATTTCCTTGTCATAAATTGTGTATAGCAACTCAGGCCCTCTTAGTTTTCGACTCTCATAGGCAATAAGATGCATATTCTGCATGAGTATAACTCCAATCCCTAAACCTGATGCATCACACTCCAAAATGAATGGTTGAGAGAAATCGGGTAAAGATAGTACATGACATGTGCTCATTACCTTCTTCATTTTGTCAAAGGTCAATTGTGCCTCTTCACTCCACTTGAATGTGCCCTTTTTGGTCAAGTCAGTCAAAGGTGCGCATATTGAGAGAAGCCCTTAACAAACCTCCTGTAATAACTACAAATACCAAGAAATCCCTTGATTTTTGTAAGTGTCTTAGGTGTGGGCCAATCAATTATAGCTTGGATCTTTTACCAATGAACTTGTACCCCTTTTTCCCCAATAATGTGTCCCAAATAAAGAACTTCAGTCATCCCATTTTCACATTTTGACTCCTTGGCATATAATGATTGTTCCTCCATGATGCTCAAGACCTCATCCACATGTTTGAGGTGATCTTCCCATGTCCTACTGTAAACCAACAAGTCATCAAAGAAGACTAGTAGGGACTTCCTCAATTGTTTGTTAAACACATGGTTCATGCAAGATTGGAAGGTGGCTAGCGCATTGGTCAACCCAAAATGCATGACAAGGAACTCATGCCCATAGTGGCATCTGAAAGTTGTCTTTTGTATGTCCTATTCCCTCATCCTGATTTGATTGTATCTAGAGCGCAAGTCAAATTTTGTGAAGTACATTGCACCATGTAGCTCATCCAATAACTCATCTATCTTTGGAATGGGATACCTGTTTTTTATGGTTTTCTTATTCAAGGATCTGTAGTCAATACACATGCGCATAGTTCCATCTTTCTTCTTCACCAGCACTATGGATGATGCAAAGGGACTTGAACTCGATCTAACATACCCCATAGCTAATAGTTCTTTAATGGCACTCTCAATTTCATCCTTATGCTTCTTGGGGTGCCTGTGGCCCCTTCTTCCAATTCTATGATGTGTTCAGACTCTCTATCTGGTAGTTTCCCTGGAGGAATCGGTTCAAAAACCTTCTTATGCTTGTGAAGTACTTTTTGTATGTTTGGAGGATACTGCTTGTGCCCTTCATGACTCTTCTCCATAATAAAACATTTGGTTGCATAGGCCACCTCCTCTTGCCTAAATATTACATGCATTCGTTTAGTTGTTACCACTCTAGGTGCTTCTCCTGTCATCCCCTTAAGTGTGACCCTTTTTCCATTTTTCGTGTTGAAAGACATCTCCATGGTTTTGTAGTTGGTGGTGATTGGTCCCAATGTGCTAAGCCACTGCACACCCAACATGTGAGACATGTTCTTCTTTCCTCTGATTCATCTCGATGTTATGAATGGCTCCACTTTCCTCCTCATCCATCTCACCTTCACTATCAAAAACTACTTCTATATAATGAATTTCCCTTTACCCGTACATTTGTGACCTGGCTACCATGGCTCCTTGCAAGTAAAGCATAGTTGGTTCCTTCTTAACTCCCTTCTAGTAGCTTCATCCATCTTCCCTTTGCCCTTGTCAAACTATTTGGTTTCTCGCCCTCTTGGAATGATTGGGGGTCTAGTTGTGACCTTGTTTTTGCAGGTCGCCCCTACCAAATCTCTGGTGTGCTCAATAGCATCCTGTAAAGTTATAGGCTTGAAAGCCTTAACGCATCCATGTAAAGGCTTGGTCAAACCTTCCATGTACATCATCAATAACTTGGATTCTAACATATCTAGAACCATAACTGCTACTCTCTGAAACTCCTCAATGAATGCTTTTGTTGACCCTATGTCTAATCTGCGTGAGCTCCTTGAAATGAAGTTTTGGATCCTCCCTGTCAAATTTGTCAATGAGTCTTTGGTTGAAGTCAATGTATGAAGTGACATGTTCATGACCCAAAGTGGTCATCCCATGAAACCACTAGTCATGCACTTTACCATTCAAGTGTAATGTTGCAAACTTGATGGCCTTCTCCTCTTCCATGGGGTTCAACTGAAGGAAGGAATCCATCTTTTGTACCCAAGCCTTAGCTGAAATCTGATCAGATCCATCAAAGTGGGGCATCTCCATTCTACCTGCCTTGTGCCCCAACTCATTCTCACCTCTGTAGTGTCCCTTAGACTTTTGCTTGTACATGATGTGGCAATATTCTCCCAAGGAAACCTGTCTTCGAAAACCCACACTCGGGGAGTTATATGCTCTCTGCATATCCTCCCATTCATCCTCAATGCCTCCATGCCCAAGGGCATTTGTATCCCTTGGTCATGCCTCCAAGAAGGTAGGCATATATGGCCTAGGTGTGGTCTTGCTAGCCATGTGGGAAGGAGAATGTGTGCCTCTAGATAATTTGGGGTCCTCTGTATGATCTTTGTGCCTAGATTCCTCATCATGACTTGTTCCTCCCTGAGATCCACCAACTCTCGATTTCCTTCGAATAAGGGTGGATCCTTGCCATGTCTTTGCTCCATCAAGAGCTAAGAGAAGATACCCTGATGCTTGCATTGTTCCTCCATTACTGCTATCGTTCTCTCCTGTCTATTAGAAAAATAGGTGTGCTCATTTCACCATAGACAATATAGAAATATTGTCACCCAACCATAGGCACAAAGGCCATCCCCAAGCACCTTAACCTTGACAGATAGAATAATTTTGGAAGCAATCCAATAGCCAACCAAGGTAGTGCACCTTTCTCCAAGGCTAGCACACCAAGCAAGAATAATCAAATACCAAGCAAAAAGTCCAAACCATAACCAAGATGCTAGTTGCAGCAGCTACAGCTGCACTCTCTCTCCAAACTTGTGCACCACTGGTCTTATGCAGTTGTGAGTGTGAGAGTAACAAATGAGCTCTAGCACCCTCTATTTATACTGCTCTATCTCACTTGACTGGGTCAACTTCTGTTTCTGGAGGCTAATAACACAATATTAAATATTCTCTCGAGTCGACTTGTCTCATAGGGTTATTATCCAATGTTTTGGGGTTTCTCTTGCTTCTCGGAATATTCTAGTCTCGTCAAAGGTTACACGTGAAGGTTAATACCTCCCGCAACTACCATAATAGCAACACTCCCTCCTAGCTGGGGAGGTATTAAAGGTAATGGTCTTGAGCACAAACAAACCATTCAATCGATAGCATCATCATAGCCACACAGGCTATCTCATGATCACGTAGATCAACTCACAAGCAACATCATCACTATCAGTATCATCTGATAGCATCAATTGCATCATCTCTCGAAACCATACTTCATCTGAGTAATTGGGCATGATGCTGAATAAGTCACTCACTCCATAGAGTGATACAAGAACTATTCTTCTAAGCCAAACATATCTCCTAGAAGAATAATTGTTCCAACAGATGTTGGAAGCCATGCCATGGGCTACAAGGACTATTCTTCTCATCCTGACATACGTCCTAAAAGAATGACTGTCCTGGAACATTTTCCGCCTGGATAATATTTGTCCACCAACACACTGACTATCCATCTAGCTAGCAATCAACTCCAACACTAGTGGTAGTCTCCATGGCACTCAGATAGTAGCATATTGTTGCTATAATGCCATCCAATAGAGAACAATTGTGTCTATCCATAGCAGTACACAACTATTATCCAGTGGTACACAACCACTCCTAGTAGCACACCGCTACTAACCAGTGACACACAGTCACTACCAGTGGATCACATCCACCACAGTAGCATACAACTACTGTCTAGAGAGATACAGTCTCCACAACAATCATATCATCTAATATCAACCTACATAAACAATATCATGATACAAACTGAGTCATCTAGGCCATTCTTCCACTCACATATGTGAGATCTCGAAGAGCATCTGCCCTCAAAAAGTAAAACATCATCCATGGGCTATCTTGACTATTCTTCCCAATCATAGAAGAATAATTGTCTATGATTTCTGAGCCTAGACCATTCACCTAACTGGGCCATTCCTCCGACAATAATCATAGTGCAACCTGGAGAGAATGAGTCTGCCCTACGAAATGCATGTCCCTAATTGTTGAACCTGGACCATTCACCTAACTGGGCCATTCCTCCGACACTAATCATAGTGCAACCTGGAGAGAATGAGTCTGCCCTAGGGAATGACTGTTTAGACCATTTCCTATGGAAATGACTGTCCTGCACCAACCTCCAAAACGGATCATTCTTCGAAACTGCTCACAACTGTGAACTTCGAAAGAATGATTGCCCGGCGAGGCAGACCATTCTACTTGACCACTACTCAGAGTGACTACCAAGAAGAATCGCTGTCCTAGACCATTTCCCCACACTGGCCACAAGGGGAATCGTTGTCTATGGTATATCAACAATCTATCGAACCATTTTCATTACAAAAATGATTGTCCAATCTTGACCATTTTCTGAACTAGAAAATGCTTGTCCATTAGAAATCTTGGGCCACTTTCCAGATTGGAAGGTGACTGCCCAACCTAGACCATTTTTCGGACTAGAAAATGACTGCCCATAAATCAATAACATACCAGTGCTCCCTCCCAACCTAGGAGTAATATCTTCCTTTTTCAATAAGGAAGTCGTCTCCACGAGCCCCAGCTTGTCCCTTAAGTACGCAATCTTTTCATCTTGGACATAGGCTTTACCAAAATATCTGCCATCTGCTCATCTATGGAGATACACTAGAGAACCACTTCTCCCCTATGGACTTTTATCACGGAGAATATAATGCTTGATCTCAGTGTGCTTCGACCTATCATGGAACACCGGGTTCTCTGAAAGCTTCACATAGCTCTGATCATCACAATATATCATGGTCGAATTCAACACCTGATCAGACAGTCCAAAAACCAACTTACAGAGCCATACTACTTCTGTACAAGCATCACAAACTGCAATATACTCTGCTTCTACAGTATTGAGTGCAACAAACTTATGTTTCCTGCTAGTCCATGACATCGTGCAAAGTTCAAACTGAAACATATCCAAGTAGCACGTATTTTGTCATCTGCACTCCCTACCCAATCTGAATTGATAAATCCATGCAGTTGTATATCATAACACAAACGTTCCACAAGGCAAATATCCAACTGAGTATTTTCCAAATACATTAACGAGCCAATCAATTGTCGATACAGAGATGGGTTTACTGGATTAGAGTCTCTCAACTTCTTCAGTTCTGTCATTGTAGAAATTATGAGGTCCTATGAGGCTGCCATCTAAGGTCTGTCCTTGACCTTAGTATGGCTCTAAGTTTCAACTGTATGGCTGTCTTCTTTTGCTGTTTTAGGACAGCAAACAGTCATCCCACT
>JASDQU010106408.1:62241-74864 GCA_032191745.1 Picea mariana
GAAGATTGAGTAGCTTCGCAAGATATCCTTATTGTATTTGACCAAGACTAACCCTAAAGAATGTTATCACATTATATTTATTAATATGGCCCTATTGTGCCTTTATAAAAGTCGGCCCTATTGTGCCTTGACAATTAAATGTAATTTAATTGGGTAAATTGACAGGTCGGCCCAGACCCTAATTTAGGGAGGCCAGACTACTATGTATAAGGAGGGCTAGTGCCTCACTTGCTCACTCACTCAATGAGCTCTGCAACAAGAAGGATAAGTGGACAAGTCTTGGAGGAGTAGCTGCTGCAACTGTGTGTGACGTCAAGGAGGGTTTTTGGTCTATCTCTTGGTATCTCTTGGTTAAGTGGTGCGCTACTCTTCCTAGTGAAGGAGTAGAGGAGGATCTTCTACTTTGTTAGTTCTCTCTTGAGAGAGAAGCATTGTTCTTGGTTGGCTAATCTATATTGAGGAAGTTTGCTGGGTTTTCTCCCCCTAGAGGGTTTCCTAGGATAATCTTTGTGTCTTTCTTGCTTTTGTGATTGTATCTCTTTCAGTGATCTTTTATATGCAGCTAATGTGCTAAATGATTGTAAAAATAAAGAAGAACCGTAACTGCTTCGCTGCATAAGTAAAATAACAACAGTTAGAAAATCAACAATTTAGCACAAACCCTTGGATATAAATATCTAGAAAGTAAAAGTAAACCGTTAGATTTACTCTAGACAACACAATAAATATTTTTAACAGTTTATATCTTTTATATTTTTTGTATTTTTGTATTTTATGGAAAATAAAAGACAAGAACTGACGAGTAGTCTCTTGCTAATCAAGACAAACTATGATAACCAATGCCCTACAAGACGGGTTTCCCCAAGGGAATAACCTTCACAATCAAGATCAACAAAAGACTTAGAAAGAATGCTTGAAACCCTTGCCAAGGAGCATAGAACTAATCAAGACTAGAGACAAACCCTTACCAAATCATTTTAGGGAAGAAGGAAGAGATACAAACCCTAGACGTCCTCCCTCCAAGTAGTTAATAACTCCTCAATGGATCGATCTTGCTAGTTTATGTAGAACTTGAATAATCACAATAGTCTTTGAAAAAATATGCCAAGAGGAATAACCAAGAAAGATAGAGCTCGGAAATTTGACACCAAAAATGCACCAAGCAAAGATCTTCTATTAAATGGCTCGAAGAATAATTTCCAACAATTCACAACAACATGAGTGAGAGGAGTGCCTATATTTATAGACGAGGCTCTCAACTCCTCTCCACTCTTTATTCTCCAAAATTAGGCTAAGGAATAAAAGAAAATGACTTTTCATCCACACAAATCAGAGACTAAGTCAAAAAGTACAATTAAATGATGCATTACATGTTAAAACCCGGGACGACTTCAATAAAATATGGTCCAAAAATGCTCAAATAATGTACATAAATCCTTAAAGCTTGACCATGTTCATGGGCTTTACCAAGAGTGAGGCGGATCCCAACTTGTACTTTATACTTGTTGGAGATGATCCACTCATCTTGGTGCTATATGTTGATGACCTATTTCTCACAGGTGTGGAGAAGCTCATTGCTATGTGCAAATAGGATTTGGCTTCAAAGTTTGAGATGAAGGACATTGACTTGATGCATTACTTCTTAGGGTTTGAGGTGTGGCAACAACTAGGCGAGATCTTCCTTGGACATGGGAAGTATGTAGTGGACATTCTGAGGAGATTTAGGATGGGGGACTGCAAGCCTACGACTACACCTATGATCACCAATCTAAAGAAGTTGAGTGCTTCAGATTTAGATTTGGTGGATCCCACTTTGTATAGGCAGCTCATTGGTTCCTTGATGTATCTGGTCAACACCGGGTCAGATATTGCTTTGCTGCGAACACCTTGAGCCAGTTCATTGTGGAACCTAGGCAGGTGCATTGGATAGAAACGAAGCATGTCCCTAGGTACTTGCGTGCTATAGTGGAGTATGGACACAGGTATGTCAGGGGTGATGGAGTACAACTACAAGGGTATACATACTCAAATTGGGCAGGAAGTGCAGTGGACAGGAAAAGCACCTCAGGGTGCTGCTTTAGCTTGGGATCAACAATGATTTCATCATTTAACAGGAAGCAGACATCAGTGGCACTTAGTTCAGCAGAGGCAGAGTATATGGCAATAAGTTTATCAAGCTTTGCGGCTATTTGGCTTCTCAAGTTGCTCACAGGGTTATTTGGTAAGGAATTGGAGCCTACTGTGATACATTGCGACAATCAGAGTTGTATCAAACTCTCAGAGAATCCAGTGTTTCATGATAGGTCCAACTATATAGAGATAAGATTTCACTTCATCAGAGACAGGGTCCAGAGAGGAGCAGTAAAGCTCCAGTACATTTCCACAAACGAGCAGTTGGTAGATATTCTCACCAAGCCCTTGGTGAAAGAGAAGTTTGTCTACTACAGAGATAAGCTAGGACTTGTGGAGAATACCTTCCTCGCTAAGAGGGAGTGTTGATGTAGCATCAGATAGGTACTTCCACATGAGTTTGTGTCTAACTTGTGGAAGTTGTTATTAATACCTCTCAAAAACTTAGGAAATTCACTTTATTAAAGCAATTATTAAAGTGAATGTTTTTTTATAAGAAAAGTGAGTTAATCTAATGAAAAGATGAAGTTTTGACTTAGGCTTTGGCTTAAGTGAATTAGATAAATCTCAACCATTGATCTCAAGTGAAGTTGATATCTAATCTCAACTGTCGATCACTTTGGAGATATAAGGTTTTGATTTGGTCATAACTCAAGCTTATAAAAGGTAGCCAAGGGGAGAGGTGTAGACACACTTTCACTCATTCTTGAGACAACGAGAGAGAGAAGACAACAAGGAGAAATTGTCTGCAGGTGACTGGGAAGGACGGGCAACCAAAGGGAGACGTCGGGCAACATTTTTGGGCAGGCCACAAGCTAGTTTCTCTTTTTGGATAGCCTATACAACAACAACCACAGATCGAGCTATATAGCCACGCAACATAGTCGTACAGGTCGAGGCAGGGTCATTTAGGCTCTCGTACAGCAGGGATATAGGGCAGGGGTTTCTTCATCAGAAAGATTAGTCAAGTTTTTGTCGTAGTTTGTCTTTTCTCCGTGGGCCATTACCCCAGTTAAGAGAGCCCTAATTTTTATCATAATAAAATCATTTTGTTTGCTAGTTTTTCCCCTTTGGGTTTTTCCAGGGAAAAATACTTGTGTAGATGTGTTTGGTTTTTTGTTTTATTCCGCTGCAATTTTTTGTTTAAGAATCTCAGTGTGCTTTTTTTCAGTAGATCTGCGATTTAATTATGCAAGTATTTACATGGAATTAATTGCTATGACTCGGGTTCAAGGAAATTTAATAGAAATAACCCCAAACAAGTGATAAGTCACATGGGTGACCTCCACATCATTGATTTAGGCTCAAAAGTAGCCCCAACGTCCTCATGAAGTGCCCCAAATGAAGTCGACCCTCTTTAATGAACAAAACACTTTTAAAAAAATGCCAAAGGAGGGGGACGTTCTGGCCTTTGACACATGGCAGGTGTAGAGGATGTCCATGCAGATGAAAATAGCTCGTCCGTGCCTCAAAGAGGGTGACCAATGCCTCAAAATCTGTGCTATGCATCAATTGTATTGCTTCAAAAAATGTGCAACTAGATAATCATGTGCAGAATTAGCCTCCGAAGGCCCAGATGTGGTACATACATAAGAAGAGAGAGGGTTTGTGGCAAACAACCTGTTTGACAACTATAAGAATATCCAATTTAAGTAGGATAGAATAAAGTAATCCATTTAGGATGAAATAATAATATATTGAGTAAATGTATAAGAATGAATAGTATTCTTACAAATGAGAAATGAGGGCTATATATATACTCATGCAGGGGTGCCCTTTCATAAGAGACATGACCTTTCATATGAGTTGTCTCTTCATTAGTAATTAATTGTTAATTATTAGTCATTCGTTTATTATTTATATTTATATATTTTATATATATTTATGTTCGTTACATTGCCTTCCCCTTTAGAAATGCTTTGTCCTCAAAGCATGTTTATGGAGAGGATTATGTCTTCGTTCTCGCTTGCAATCTCTTCACATGATTCTCTGTTTTTGGTGTTGTCAAGATTGACAATATGAGATGTTATGAGTGACGAAGAGTTGAGCAAAACTATCGAATTGTGAAAGGATCAAACCATCCTAATTCAATTTTTTGTGGAACGTTGCTCTTCCACGATGAATGGTTATCATGGGATTGAATTGTGCTGGTATCAATATTTTTTGGACGATAAGTTAGTCGTTCCTGTCCTGAATGACATTGATATTCTGACTAGTTAACATATCTTCTCTTATGATTTGGATGTTGATAAGGAGTTCTTATAACATGATTTTCCCTTATCATATTTGTAACGTTTTCTTGGTTTAATTTGGATATATGATTTTCTTCACGCATCGATGTTGCCTTGTTAATGACTGAATTTCGATTAGTAAGTACACTTGGAGCTTCCATCGTTTGTACTCCAACATCTAACGTTGTCTTTTTTTAGTTGACTTTGCAGCTTCTTGAGCTGTGATGTGGATAGGATCTGTAATTGTTCCATTTTCCATATCTTGGATTTTTATAGCCGATGATTTCTTGATTTCGATGGGATTGATCATTGTTTCCTTGTCAATCAGTGATTTCTTGTTGGCAAGTTGCTTTGACGTTTCTTGGTGCGACTTCTTCTCACCTTTTAACCTCTTAATCTGGGTGATCAAGTTCTAACTATAATTCTTGAGGTGAGAAGTTTCTTCATTTTTATCGGTGATAATTTTGTCAATTTCTTTTTGCATATTTTCCGTTGATTTTTTATTTTTTTGAAGTATTACT
Organism: Picea mariana; assembly: GCA_032191745.1. Taxonomy (NCBI): domain Eukaryota; kingdom Viridiplantae; phylum Streptophyta; class Pinopsida; order Pinales; family Pinaceae; genus Picea; species Picea mariana. Next base: position 67,124 of record JASDQU010106408.1, read on the forward strand.
TTGGAGATATCTTTAAAGTCTTCTGACGTTACTGGATCCAACTCCAATGTAGAGTCCTGTAATGTTATCTTTTTCTTTCTATATGAAAATGTCAAAATTTTTTTCTTCATGTTTAGGATGAAAGACCCTAGTGTTTCCATCCAGGGTGAACCTAGAATTATGTCTCTATCATCACACAAGGATCTAACAGTGAATTGCGATACAAAGGTTTAATCTCCAATGTTTAGTTGTAGGTTGCTTGTGTCATATTCTTTTTCGTTCCACAAGTTTATCTCTTCAATTATATTTGACATATGAATCAATAATTGGTTAGCACATTTGGTACTAACATAATTACCATGCTCAGTAGGATCAATAGAAATACTAACATCCTTCGCTGCAAGTGTCCCCTTGATTCTAAGTAGCACCGACACATATTTTGTTGTAGTCTTAGGAAATCTTCCATTTTCATTACTAGACTCCATTTGCTTTCGTCAATAATTTGCAATAAATGATACTTTAAACTTGATAATTACCTTTTTTTCTTTTTTCTTTTCCGAAGGATTTAATTAATACCCTTATAAAATTTTTCTAAATGACTTTCTTGAAAATAAAATTCCTTTCACTTCTCTTTCTCACTTTCACTTCTTATAGTTTCTTTTTAATAATCTACTTGAATATATATATATATATATATATATATATATATATTATAATTTTTTTGGGATAACTTTTTAAACTCAATTCTTTAATTTTTAACTCACTTTAATTGAAGCTTGGAAAATCTTTTAATGATTTGAAATATATCCCTTTTGTACTTCAAGACTTCCTTTTTATTTATATAATTTCACTTATATATATATAATAAATTTTCCTCTTTATATATAATTTTCCTTTCACTTATAAATATCTTCACAACTTTCCAAAACTTACTATTAAATACACCTCTTTCTTTAAGGTTTGTATTTGCCACCATATAGTTCTCCCCTTTAGAAATTAAATAATATAAATATTTGCTTTTCACCTTTTTGATTTATCCAATTAATAATGAAAATTTTGTGTGTCACGAGCCACTTAAATTTTGTATAGTACAATTTTTTTTTCCTAAATCGGCGTGGCCCTTCTCTACCGTCACGACTTTCTATACCCGCTATTTCTACGGCAGTTGCCTTGCAGAATTATAACGGCGGCTTATTCCTGTTGTGCTACTGGTCTGAGAGTGATATGGCCTGGTAACTTCCGAATGGATGATTAATGGCGGCCTTCGATGGCAGTTTTTTTCTTAATTGACAATCTCTCTAGTGCACCTGAGTCCTCACACGGCCATAGGCCACGATTCAAGCAAAAAACCTTTTTTAATGCTAGCATCGACCAATCAAAAGATTTTATGAGCTTGAACTGGTGTCCTCTTGTTCTGATATTCGACTTTGTTTCCACATTAACCCAGGTTGCTGGAGTCACGATTTATTAATAAATTTGGCCGACGGATACTATCTTGCTGGGACTGTTTATTTCTTGAACAACGATTCGGAATTTATAATTGGCAGTGGAATGATTCTAGGTATTTTTTTAATGTTTCTTGATAATTCTGGTAATAAGTTAACTGTCTTGATTTCTTTTTTCCTTCAAACTTCAGTGGATTGATTTTTTTTTCTTCTAATTTTCTTTTAGCGGATATCTTACACAGATTACCGATTTTGTCACCTGTTTTTTTTCTGTTAAATCTTATTCTTGTCTGATTTTCTTAATTTTCTGCAGCAGACAGACTTCTTATACAGTGGTGGAATAATAATATTTTTTTGCTTCAAAAATCTTCTCTTGAGTCTTGATATCTGGCGCTAACTTCTTCTAATTTTCTTGCAGTGGAACAATTATTTCTTCAACAATAATTTCTGATTTTTGTTTGTTTGTTTTTAAAGTAGCAAAATGCCCGTGTTCAAGGACCTTGGAAAGGATCAGAGAAACTTTGATAGATGGGGGTTGGCCAAAAGCCGGTTTAGACAAGGTCTGATAATGAGACTAGCCAAAGGCTAGGATCAGAAAAGCGAAGCTCTGATACCAATGTGGCAAACAACCTGTTTGACAACTATAAGAATATCCAATTTAAGCAGGATAGAATAAAGTAATCCATTTAGGATGAAATAATAATATATTGAGTAAATGTATAAGAATGAATAGTATGCTTACAAATGAGAAATGAGGGCTGTATATATACCCACACAAGGGTGCCCTTTCATAAGAGACACGAACTTTCATATGAGGTGTCTCTTCATTAGTAATTAATTGTCATTCCTTTGTTATTTATATTTATATTTTTAAATATATTTATGTTCGTTACAGGGTCCATGTGGGTAAGGTGTGCTAAACCATGGGTATGACAACCCTTACAAACAACAATCACTTTTTACAAAGAAAATAATAATAAGTGAATAGTTAGAGGCCCCGTAAATCATGTATCCTAGTAGATTCACCTCAGAATGCCTGGCATTAGAGGGAGTTAACACCTCCAAAGGGACAGTTGGCCGGAGCAATAAAACCAAGCACCCTAATGGGGACTAAAAGGACATGCCATGACCATCCACCTGAGGGGATCTAGGTAACCTCTAACCAACACTTGTAAATCAAAATCATCCCATCATGGCCACATACAAGGAAAACATCACACTTTGGGCACGTCGGCGTGGTCACATCTCGTGAAAATTATAGGTTACACTTCAGAGAATGTGGTGTAGCAATACTAATTGTTTTTGTGCAGCTGGTTTGAAGCTACATGGCTTGAGTGTGTGTTGTATATATGTGTTTAGAGCAGGCTCGTGTCTCAGATTCATGGTGGGTAGGGTTCTGCCGGCATTTATATTTTCTCATGGTAACTTGTAGGATTATCTTGCTGAGTTATGGTAAACGGGCTTTTGAGATCAATCGATTGATTACTTTGGTTATCTTTTATTATCTAAAAAGACTCCAGCATTCATTTATTGTTTGTGMMGACATTCAAGATTGCTATGAATCTAGTTTATGTCTCTTTATTCAAAATTACTACATAGGAAAAGCGATGGGTATTCATTCTGTACCATCACTGAAATTTTGGTATGCTTATGTCTTTTTCCTTCTTATGGTATTGTTCTGTATATTTTGCTGATCTGGTCGTTTTTGGCAGAAGATATTCAAGTTCTTATGTTATTTATTTGACAAGCTACCATTTATTGTGCAGGCATTTTCAAGGAACTAATCTATTAGTTGCTTGGTGTTTGGCAGAATTCGAATGGTATCAATAGCTACACAGAAATTCATAGCAGAGATTGCAAGTGATGCTCTTCAGTATGTCTCTAGAAGTTCCTTTACTTGTAATTTGTCTTTGTATTTGATTTTAGGAACACCCTTCCTTATTTGCATGGAATACTAGAATACAAGTTGTAGCATATAGATTAAAAGGTGAAGTTTTTCTTGATAAAATTTTCTGGAATAATTAGAATCTTGTCAATTGTATTCCTTTTTGTTTTCTAAAGTTTTTTCCATAAAAAAGCTTGATTTGTCTGATGTATATTTTTGCTATCTTAGTTCAAAATGTCTGAATAGAATATTTCTATGGTCTGCTAATAATATATTTTTTTCAATGATGAAGTTTAGTACAAACCGGGTGGTATATTCCTTTCTTTCTCATAATTTTTCTTTTTCTTTTCCTTAACGGTTCCCTCTTATTTTTATCTTCAATGCTCTGGAGGGGCACACTTAGGGTTGTGCAGAAAAGGAAGTTTTGCAAGGATGAATATGATGTAAAGACTGTTGGAGATATTGAAAGTTAATTTAGAAAATACAAAGGATGTCCTTGGAAATTCTAAATTGTAACTAGAGTAAGCTTGCTCCACCAAACGGTCAACAACAGTCCACCATCTATGATACTAATACTGCACATGGATGTGGATCACACAAAAAGTTCTGAAAAGTGGCATAGGATTGCAATATGACCACATGGCCATAAAATTGACAAGAGAGGAAGGATTGCTCCCTGAAAGGTTGTGTATTTGAATTACTCAATAGCACATATTTATTGTACAAAATTGTTCTAAAATAGGGTACTAAAGGAAATGTTAAATATTCAGTTTTTATGACTTTAACCTAGAATCTTGAAAAACTTTTCTCACTGAGGAGCAATAGAAATGATTTTGTGCTAAAAGGCTGGTAGAGAAATATTTAAGCTTCTCATTTCCTTCCCAGTTAGAGGAAGTTGTCATCAGTTTTCGCTTAACATGGGGAAGTGTTGTTCAAGGTACAACCTCCATTTCCAACCAAGTATGTAATAGTCTACTTGCTTTGCATAGTTGTGGTCTTGGTATGGAGCAATTCATCTTTTGAAAGTGGAGATAGAAAACCTAGATTGCTTGAACTGAGGATGGAACTGTCTGTCATGTTTAAGAGTCTCATAATGATAAACCATTGGATATCCTCTTTGTGTAAGCACAATGATTATGGCTAAAGGTTGACGTGTGCTAGGAAATGCAATCGCTAGTGTAGAACAAAGTGGATCACTTATTGAGAGGCTTGTGCAGAACAAAAAGAAAGATTATTGTGCTTTGACTTCCTTTTTGTTGGAAGTTTGTCAATTGACTGATGAAGATATAGATTTGTACACCTTGTTCTCCTGGTGGGACTTGTTAGTTTTGTGGTAGCTAAGTCACCGTGTTCGCTGTATTTCAATTATCAAGTTTGAAATTTGGTGCATTTAATGAGCATCCATACAAATTCATTAAGGTTTGGCCAATTAATTCACTGTTTAATGGAGCTGCTGTTTGATAATTACTTTTTGCTTTGTTTTTAAGAATCATTGTTTGCTGAGATGTGCTCGAATGTTTTATCTGTTTGCATATCTCATAGATCGTATGGATGCCCTCCTAGATATGCTTATATGTGCTCAGTATTGTGTATTGGCATTGTTGGAATGGTTGCCACTGCCAGGATGCCTTTGTGCATTAGCCAATGGACGAAATGTCTTGGAATGGTTGCTTGAATGCCTCTTTCCATTAGCCAAGGGACAGAATGTCTCAGTTTGTTTGCCGAAACCCCTCTGCATATTAGCCAATGGACAAAATCTTTGTGATTTGAAGGTTGAGGGAATGAGTTTGCTGGAGTACGTACAACCTTAGTTGATATTAGCACATGGATGGACTTGCTAGTTAATTTTTTATTATAGTTGCATAACATAAAAAACCTTTAAAGTAAGTTTTTTATATATATATATATATATATATATATATATATATATATATAGAGAGAGAGAGAGAGAGAGAGAGAGAGAGAGAGATGTATAATTTATTTACAAGAAAAAATTTGTAATTTTCATTAAAGTATGAAAAAAGATTACATGCTTCAAGTGTCTTGTCAACACACTGATACGATACGTTTCTACCAAAGGCCTTGAAAATCCAATGAACTTGGCACATTAACCTAGTTGATATGGGCATAATAGACTAGGTATCGATTAGATACTAATCCAAATACAAAAAGGACCTAAATACAAATCCATGGTTTTATCGAGCCCTGTTGGAGTTACCTCACGCACACCTAGGATTTATTTTTCCTAAGGTTTTTCCTATGTTTATTAGTCATTATTCAGTCTCTTATATTTTAGGAAGAATATTCCTCTGGGAGAATATTCTCTNAACTCCTAAGTCAAAGTGAAATTAGAATCATAAAGTAAAGTATGAGGGTAATAGTCTTCCCCCTTTGTGCTTAGAGACTCATAAGCACATGGGGACCACTTTCCAAGGTACCCAAATCTCAACAATAGATTTGTACACCTTGTTCTCCTGGTGGGATTTGTTAGTTTTGTGGTAGCTAAGTCACTGTGTTCGCTGTATTTCAATTATCAAGTTTGAAATTTGGTGCATTTAATGAGCATCCATACAAATTCATTAAGGTTTGGCCAATTAATTCACTGTTTAATGGAGCTGCTGTTTGATAATTACTTTTTGCTTTGTTTTTAAGAATCATTGTTTGTTGAGATGTGCTCGAATGTTTTATCTGTTTGCATATCTCATAGATCGTATGGATGCCCTCCTAGATATGCTTATATGTGCTTAGTATTGTGTATTGGCATTGTTGGAATGGTTGCCACTGCCAGGATGCCTTTGTGCATTAGCCAATGGACGAAATGTCTTGGAATGGTTGCTTGAATGCCTCTTCCCATTAGCCAAGGGACAAAATGTCTCAGTTTGTTTGCCGAAATCCCTCTGCATATTAGCCAATGGACAAAATCTTTGTGATTTGAAGGTTGAGGGGATGAGTTTGCTGGAGTACGTACAACCTTAGTTGATATTAGCACATGGATGGACTTGCTAGTTAATTTTTTATTATAGTTGCATAACATAAAAAACCTTTAAAGTAAGTTATATATATATATATATATATATAGAGAGAGAGAGAGAGAGAGAGAGAGAGATGTATAATTTATTTACAAGAAATTTTTTGTAATTTTCATTAAAGTATGAAAAAAGATTACATGCTTCAAGTGTCTTGTCAACACAGTGATACAATACGTTTCTACCAAAGGCCCTGAAAATCCAATGAACTTGGCACATTAACCTAGTTGATATGGGCATAATAGACCAGGTATCGATTAGATACTAATCCAAATACAAAAAGGACCAAAATACAAATCCATGGTTTTATCGAGCCCTGTTGGAGTTACTTCACGCACACCTAGGATTTCTTTTTCCTAAGGTTTTTCCTATGTTTATTAGTCATTATTCAGTCTCCTATATTTTAGGAAGAATATTCCTCTGGGAGAATATTTTCTTCAGTTTTCATTTCAGTTTGATCAGTTGAGTGGAGTCTGTTGACCACCTATTCAACTAGGGGGTCAACTCCATGTACCATGAAGATATGCACCTGATGGTGCTGCCGAGTTGAAGACTTGTTGGTTCTACAAGGCAGTTTTGGCCTTCAACATTTTGTTGTAATTGGAATTTCGGCTCCCCTGCGTGGGATAATAATGTAATAGGTCTACATGGATCATAGTTTAAGTCAGTTGCATTAGGACTTCTTCATTAGGAGAGTTCCTTTCACTGAGTGTTTTTTATCCTCAGGTTATTAATTGGGCTTTTCAGCCTTGTTAATTTCCCTTGAGTTTTTCACTCCCACAATAATTTCTCCAAAGTAGTGAAAGGCGTTCTAATGGTCGAGCCCTATGTAACTAAGGTCTAGGAGTGTTGTAAATGACCATGTTAGACATGTCCTAGAGTCTCACGGAATTCCATTAAGTTTTGATAGGAATTTTTTAATAATTAAAATTCCCGCAAACTGGGGATTTTTAATTATTTTCGATGTAAAAAAGTGGTCCTTGGGTATTTTGCATAGGGGTATGAGTACTCAAATCAAATGGTTCATACACCCCTACACCCTTGGACCACGTCTCAACTCATTTGGTGATCCGGATTATTTTCGGCACGAAATGAGAGCGGAGATATAATAAAGAAATGCACAGAGATATCACGTATATCCAGTAATATAACTAAAATATATCAAAGATGCAACCATAAACACAGAGATACAGTAATACACGATTTCTATTAATGAAAGAAATGTACAGACACTGTAAAAATACAGAGTGAAAGACTCGCTAGAATGGTGGCAGCTTATCTCTGAGAAGAGATGTGACGGCTACTCGCATTCGCAAGAAGATGGTTACAATGAGGCTCGAAAGGCCTTTTTACAATAGATGGGAATGCCAAAAGTCCTAGACATCCAAAAACCTAACCCTAGGAGA